>BDMB01000115.1:471042-551393 GCA_016859785.1 Macrotyloma uniflorum
TATATATATATATATATATATATATCTTCACACCATTTGGAGTGTTCTATCAGCTTCCTCATCATTCTGTTGGTGTGGGGAGATCTTGCTGTCTGCTGAATGTTGTTTGGTTTTGACACACATTTCTGGTTGGAAATTAGCTAACTTTGATAATTCTTCTACAGCATCCACAATGCCTTCAACACGTACCACAATTTCAATAAGCAAAGAAGCTACTGTTACAACTTGAATAATTTCCATAAGTGGGATTTCTATTTTTGCAGCTAGAGGAACATCAGATGGAGCTGTTTCTGTTTGTGTACTACGTTTTGCATTATGTGATGGTGCTTTAACCAAGTTTGGATAAGAACTTAATAAACTTCGAAGCTCTTGTGCATCACTATTCATCTCTGTAACCAGAATATCAAGTTTTGAGGATTTTGTCATGTTCCTGATTGTAGTTGCCAGCTCTCTTATGACACTCGCACAGTTTGCACCCACTTTCATGGAGATGCTGCTCATATTCTCCTTCATCTCATCCGAAGCCTGCTCAAATTATTGAAGTAAATTAATTGGATGAAGCTCATGATTTCTGCATACTTAACTACCTAATTTGAGGGTAATTTTTGTTTATATGTTTCAAGATTTGTATTAGTATACTCACATACCAATCTAAGCTAATTATTTGGTTTTCTTGAATTTTTCAAAATAAGGAGAAATATAACTAAATTGATGCATGATGTGCCTATAAAAGACTAGCTAATGTATATTCAATTTGGTTAGAAATTTAGGTCTTACCTTGTTGTCTGAGTTTATACATCCAATAAGAGCATCTAAACAAGAAGCACAACTTCGCATTGATGCACCAATTTTAACATATAGCTTCCATGGGTGACGAAAGTTGAAGAGACCATGGGCAGGCTCCCATCTAGCCAAGTTTGCCTACAGTAACCATTATAGTTTAGTCACACAAAAATAAGAGGGTAATCTAAAGTTTTTCATTGATTTTATCTTCATTCATTAAGCTTTGCACCATTAACATAACTCTCCCTTTGATTTTCCATCCACCTTTAGTTATTCACATATTGGATATTATATGTATGTAAACACTATCTACACAATAAATTTAAGTTGGAGAGTTACAAGTATATATACCATAGATTCTTCTGTTGCTTTGGAACTTAGCACACACTTGTAGCCTAGCAACTTTTTATCAGACATCTTATCACTTTCTGCTTCTGGGGCATCACTGACATCGAAGTACTGAGCCACACAACCTGAAAAACATGCAACACAGTTATACATTGTACAAGGAACTGGGAAATTAAGAATTTGTATTCTCAATCAGCGGAAAGAAAATAACATGAGTAATATATTAGAAAGTGGATATAGGACTTATCCTCTTATCTGTAATCATATAAGAATTCAACAGTCTTACATCAATGATACACATAATTGTAACATATAAGTCCACATTGAAACTCACATTGTAAGGAGTTGGCCAGTTTGTCGAGGTTCCCTGTAACTAAAACAAAGAGCTCAAAACCAGCCCAAACGGGGCGAATGGTCACGCTGACAATTATGCACAATATGCTGCCAATTATAATGGTGAACATCCTGTACTGTGCCATGACCAACAACTCATCAACCCGATAACCCGATATTGACACCAGGCAAAAAGTGAGGATGAATATCATAGCACCATAATCAAAACGAGCCTTTATGGTGGGAATGAATCTGGAGAATGTTGCTGCAGAAGCTGAACAAGCACAGATCAATCCGTTAACTATCATCAAGAGTGTATATACAAGTTAAACACAACCTATATTATTAGTGTATGTATCCACATGAAACTTTGTTTTGTTAATGAATATACCTAAAAGAAAGAGAGAGACTCCAACAATTATTGGTTCCAATTGCTCTCCTGCTCTACTAGCTACCCAATGTACACCAATGGCTAGAAATCCAGCAAGGGAAGTTCCACACATTCGGTTAACAGTTTTACATATCGTTGCACCTGCAATTTGATTGCCATTAATCACATATCATGAGGGAACTATGTCATAAGAATTGTTACAAGTAAATTTCTAACCTACCAGCTGTGTATTCAAACACTACAACCACAGTCATGACAGCCCACATAGCATTTCCACCAACGCCATCATACAAAGGCTTCCAATAGTAGAAGAGCGACACAGTTGAAAGAGCAATCCCTACTTTCAAGCAATGGATGAATTTTCTTGGGTCATTCACCCCCAACTCCCATGCTTTCTTCACAAACTTCCACAGCTTCAAAGCCACACCTGCTGTAAGTGCCCACATGCAACCAGCCACCTTTCTCTTCAATGTGTCATCTTCTTCTACCCTGATCCTCCATTCTACTTCTTTTGCCACTTCCTTTTCATGAGCCATCTTCTAGACTACTAATGCTGTTGATCTTTGTATCTGTTAAATTAGCAAGCGATACTGGAAAATTTTGTTAGCCCAAGATTAGTGACTATAAGGCTTTAATCAAATGCCTTATGCCACACAAAAAAGTTGGTAGAGCTAGAGAAGTAACCTTGCATTTATATAAAGAGAGGCTAAGTGTTGGATGTCTCAATTTGAGGATATTTATAAATTAATCAACACAAAACATTTTGTTTTTAATTCCGGTGAAAAAAGTGAGGGCGTGTGTCCATTAACTTTCTATAAGCCAGTAAGTTTATATTCTATTCTTAAGAAATAGCTGATGTAAGAGCACACTGACACTATCCCACTCAAGTATATTGTTCTATCTTTGTCAGTAGATAAATGTTCCCAATTCAAATTGTTGGGCATATTATATGCATAGATTGTCATATTTTTCTTGTATATATAAATATGCACGGGAACTCAGAAAAACAGAAGAACGTAACCTAATGCAAGTTGCATCAATGCAAACAAAAATAGCATTCACGACAGGACTTGACCTAACATAGATAATGGGTTGTCTCGACTTAAAGGGCTTTCAGCTGTCAGTGTTGAGGGTGTAATTGTGAATAGTAAAGTTAATATGCCATTACATGCTTACATTAAAATAGACTAACATTCTCTTGAGAAGTCATGGGTCGTATATCAGAAAATTTAGAGTATTTGACACTCAAATTAATACAATCAACAACTAAGCATTTTTTGCGTATTTTACTCTAATCAACGAGTCACTAACTTGAGTTGTCAGAATATGTTTATACATACCCATTCCTTGTTTACAATGTCTTGGAAATTCTACTGTTGTCAAGCAATTCAAGTAAAAACACACTTCAGTTAATTCAGTCAAAAATTTTCCCAAATCACTTATTCTTTATCAGATTTACGTAAGCTAGCACATAAATACAAATATTCAATAATCAATGTATATCACATTAACTTAATCACATCAAGTTTTTCAGTTTTAATAAATTCTGTAGATGAAAAACTAACTAGTTAGTGCAAATTGCTCGTGATGACTCAACAATAAAAAACAATATTTAAGAAGAAATTGTTTTTGTGTACATGTATATGTTACAAGGCAAAAAGTACATATAGTGTACATGTATGTTGCAGATTTCAATATTATTGCAAAAGGAAACTGATATAGAAATCTATAGATGATATTTTTGGTTCTTTTATGCGCAGCCCTGACATGTGGATGCAAGCATTACATTTTTTAGATGAATTAAAAACCTTTAAACTTGTTGTGTCACTTCCACTCCTAATTTATATAGGCATGCACTTCCACATATTACTCCAATTCACATTACATTTTTCTTTAGTTGACCTAATTTAAACCAGAATCTGGGGCAGCACCTTTTATATGCAATCTCATAGTAGCATAGTGACTTGGTCCACCATCTCTAGCATTGCTTGCCTGTTGTACCGCACACATGCCGTCACCTGATTCTCAGTGGCACCGTTATCAGATCATTTTTCAACTGTCTAAATATGGATAACAAAATTAGGAATTATAGGAAAGAACACGGAATGAATTAGGTCATGAGTAGGACTTTCTACCTTAAACCAATTTTCTGGCCAAGTAGGGTTGTGGAATATACAATATATGGGGTCTCCATATTGGTCGTATCTTCTCTTATATCCTTTTGAAATGACAAGCATACATATATATATATACACACACATATACATATATATATATATATATATATATATATATATATGGAAGAGCCCTTATCTAATTCCTTTTCGGTGTTTGCGCACTATTCTGAAAAGTCAATCCAACTATCAAAAGTTGCTTTATGTAAAATATATAGATAACTTCCTTGTGTCACCATATTCTTCATGTCCTAATTTGTTCTTAATTAATCAAGTTTTAAAATTGTCAGTTGCAGCAATGTAACTTTGCCTACTTTTGTTAGTATTCGTACAAAGCATGCATCCGGATTTATGTGGGAATCATACATATCACATCATGTTATATCTATAGTTTTAAAATTTCTTTAATAAAGGGTTTGAAAGATACAGCTATCAAGGACCATATTTGTGATTAGTGCATGTAATCTTTTGTTCGCCATTTGTTAGTTTGAACTTCTGCAGACGTATTGCAAACAAAGAATCTACTGTGCATAAAACTGCAACATACTATAAGGAAACCAATTTGGTTGGGGAGTGCTGATGAAATTAATTATATTTAGCAAGTGGGTTACCTTACGATTATTATGTAGTCTTCTTGATTTCATGGACATGGATTTAGACGTATGAGAATCCAATAAAAAATTGCTGCAGGGATTTGTTCTAGATGTGAAATCAAAGCATTTCCTATAGTCGATAAATGCACGTTAGTCCTTGATCACCCAGATAACTAGTGCGGAATAGAAACACAATCTAACGTGGGATATACCTTAGATTCCCTAGTTAACTCACTAGAGGGTACTGAATGAATTAGGTCATGAGCACAACTTCCATTTTAATTAAGAGCTTTCTGACATCTTGAGATATGCATGTGGGTCCATGACACTGTCGAGCACTTATTAGCTATTTCACTGGATCCGCACTCTCATTGAAAAGACAAACCAACGATCCAAAGTAGCTTTAAAGAACTTTATTGGGTCAGCATTTTCTCCAAGTCCTAACATTGGTCTTTACTCTTAACTGCAGTTATTTAAAGTTGTCTTGTAGCTTCATTACTATGCTGCCTCTTTAAGTTAACTTTTCGCAATGTTTGTGTTCGAATGTTTGGATGATTTGTCATCTCATCATTGCATATTGTTTAGTTTTATCGTAAAAGGATTTAACCACTACCCTAAAGGACCATATCATTAACTACGTAATCTTTTGTCTAACTTTTTTTCTAACTACTTCTGGAGGTATTCGTAAAAGGAAAATAAGTTACACACTGAAACAATTTTACAGTATCATCCCCTTACAAGCTCTATCATATACAATGAATTTGTTAATTATAACTTCTTATAGAGTAACACTTTTTTAGTTTTATATTAAGAGTACATAGTAATTAAACTCTAATTGTAATTCAATCTAACTATTACCTGATATGTGTGACTGCACCAGGAAATCATTTAAGGAATATGCAGATGAAGTTGATTACATTTGGCATTTAAACGAGATATGTTCCAACTAATTTATTAAACATCTTCATAGACACATAGGAATCTAACAATAAATCCTAGATTAAAAGAGAATCCAAATATGCCTATTTGGATGCTCATTGTGGTCATTGTACCTTTTTGCCCATAGAAACACAAAGTTGAGAAGATAAAGCTTTGAATTTCTTGAGTTAATTCGAGAAGCAGCCACGCGTAAACGCAGGAGGAATTAATGCTTAGACTAATTGAATTATATTCTTCACTAACATGTCTTGAAGGTAGTTGTACCACCTCTTGCATGCTCAGCAATTTCATTATACATAATTTCAATTCATCACCTGCAGAGCCTCTTCCTTGGGAACTAAGTTGGGCATTGATCACCTAGAGTTTTTGTTAAGTGTATCCTAATCTACAATTTATGTACAGACACGGATCCTGTTTCTAGGACCTGAGGCTATTAGCATCAAGAGCATCACAATGCTTATTAGAAGAATCAATGCCGGAGGTGTTTGTTTGTTGTAGAAGATGGATAAGGGACCAAAACACATCTATCCTTGTCACGTGTCCGTTTGCCTGTTGCACAAAGTAAACCAGTGTTAATTTTTTTATAAAAGCTTAAAAATGAGAAAGAAAATTGCAACCTCACATGTCACCATCTTAGTACTCTAATATTGCAATCAAATATTGGATCTACCTCAACAATAAAGCGTGCCCATAGTTTGTTCTTCTTTCTTTCCATCTTGGCTTTCAAGATATTCAGTCCAAAACCCCGAACTATGTCAATTATCTCAAGGAATATACCCTGCTCATCACAAAGCATCTGCAACAAAGCAATGCCAATGAATTAAATGTTGCATAGGTAATCCAAAGGCTAGATATTTAAAGCATACACTCTCAATTCTATCATACCTCTATAAGCATTTGGCCTGGTGGACTCATGTCCTCAACTATAATGGGGCATAGCATTGTTTGGTGTGCCACTTCATATGCCCATGTAATGCCACAGTTTTTGCTATTCGCCACACCACGGTCTTTTAGAACCACCTCATTTTCCTGTTCAATAAGCTAAACATCCAAGCAAGTCCAATGATATCTGATTCTGATATGTTTAATTCTTATAAAATAAAACATTGTAGAAAAGTGGTTGGATCAGTTACCTTTGGCTCATTTGGTTCTTGTAGCTTGTCTGAATACTTGAGGACACTTTGTAAGAAAAGCATGTATCTGATGGTGCGGTCTAATAAAGAATCAATGCTACACTGTCAAATCAAGAAAACATTTGTCAATATCAAGACAGTCTGCAGCAAAACAATAAAAATGTAGCTAAGACTATAAATGTATGTCTTAAATAAAAAATGTTAAAGGAAGTTTTAGAAATTGCAAAATTTGCATCCTTATGTAGAGGAAATATAATGTTGTGTTGTTCATATTATTACCGTTCCTTGCAAAAAAAAATAGAAGATTAATTCTTAGCATAGGTCAGTTAAAGCTTCATTTACCTTTCCACCATGGGGGATGATTCCTCTCAATTCTTTAATACAGTCTTGGATTTGCTGACGATCTTTTGGCCGTGGTCGAGTACTCTCCCCTGGTCTAGCCCTCTTCTTGGTTGGCTTTGCGGGTTCCTCTGGCTTTTGAGGGTGTTGTGAAACAGCCTTTCCAATATTAATGCTATGGCTATCATCAATCCACATGGCTGCTTGTAATTTTGAGGATGTACTTGTCTTGCTTGGAAGATTGTTTGTGCTGTCTAAGTCATGAAGAGGGTGCACCAAGTTTGATCTAGTCCCAGTCCTATGAAGGTTGGTGAAATCTATTGTATTTCTATTCACAGATGAAGATTCTACTGTCTGCCACTTATTGGGTGATAACCCGCACCCAAATTCCGAACTATTAAAAGGATTGTAATTTGCTCCACCCCTCAAAAGCTCTTCAATCCCTAACTCTGAGAACAATCTCTTCCGGGTGCCAGGAAGTGTATCAGTATGCAACTCTGACATGCATTCAGAAAAGCCAGAATGAGTAACACCACTCCCCGCTGGTGTAAGCGTATTCCCCCACCATTCATCGGCTTGATCATGGCTAAAATCAATTTCCATGACATCCAAGAGACCTTTCTCGGTGTTATGCATAGCCACAGATGAATCTTTCCCATCTGAGTTGGAATTATACCCAGCTAGGCCTGTCACTAAAACATCATTGAAAGAACTACTTCCAACCAGATCAAAGGAAGTGGGATTAAATTCTGTTGATTCAGAAAAGGTGTTATCCAATGCCATTACTGCTTTGCAGATGCTATCGTCTGAAGAAGGACCAAACAAGAGGCAAAGATCATCCATGGAGCTGAACTTCAAAATTTCTTCAGACATATCAATTGGTTCTATTTTCTCAGAGTGTCCATGCAATGCATATGAATTAGAAAAATCAACATCTGTCACAACACTTGACTGAGTTGAATATTGGTTATCCAGTGAACTTTGTAATTTTCCTTGAAATGACCCTGTATCCATACTGCACAATGGGGCCAACGCAGAATCCTGAACTGGAAGTTTGCTAGTAGTAGCAAATGCACTTTCATTCATAAAACACACATCCGCAACATCTTGTGTTCTTACACTAGAAACCAATTGTTGCTCCAACAAATCAAAAGAAGATAATTCACCATCACATACACCAAGATAGGGGGTTTTGGCAATTAAGTTGTCCGTAGAAGTGTTAGGCTTCAAAAGCACATTAGTACTATTCCTATCTGATAATACAACTTGAGCTTCCAATGTACCTTTCAATTGGTCACCAAGATACGAAGAATCTCCTTGAAATGAAGCCACTGCTTCTTCGTAAGTCTTATATTGGGAAGGGAAGGGATCGTTGGGACTAGCAGAAGAAATGGAAGCCAACATACCATTTAAACCATTATTTTCACAATCCAGTGGTAAAACTGCGTTTTCTGACATGTCAAACATATCCATATCATCATCTATTTCTGTGAGAATGCTTTGTGTTTGCTCCAAAAATTCCACTCTCTCCAAAATCTGCAGTAATGAAAGTATTATGATACAATCCATTAGCACTCAGAGACACATTAATATTCAAGATTGTTAATTATTTATTAGCCATGATGAAAATAACATAAAGTGAGCTAGTAAAAATTGAGAAGGCACACACTATGCAGAAAAATACTGAACCACTAGAACACGTATAGTGAATTGTGCATTTCAACTAGCACATAACTAAGCAAAGAAATGGCTAATGTTAAATAGTATGTCGAAGCTGGAAGCTCTCATAAGAATAACAAAATGCTATTTCACAAGAATTTCTGCACTCAAAACATAATGGACACCGTTAAAGCCTACCATAACAATATGGGCATGCTGTTTTTATAGTTTTGTGTGTTCGAAATTTGTGTGTCATGCTAAGATACTCTTCCAGATGAAACATGAGTATAAACTTCAACTTTCCAGTCTTTCAGATAAAGAACTACGCTCATAAACGGGATTCAACAACCATATATTGTCAATCAGGTCAAGGCTTTGACATTGTGGAATGTCATAATTTGGATTACAGTTAAAGACTCGCAATGTTTAAATAGTTAAACCTAAATAATGTGTAGAGGGACAGAGTTAAGGTTCTCTGCTTCTGAAACAATAATTTCTATATAATATTAATTATTAAACTATCAGCCACCAAAAAAATTAATATCAAAAGCATATTTCATATTTAAAATAAACTTCACATTTAAAAATTTCTGGTAAATCATCTTCTATCAATCAAATTTAGTACAAAAACCAGGACACATTGTGCGCCATGTTCTCGTTTTATCATAATATAACTTGCCCGCACAAATTCATTTATGCATGATATCAGAAATTCATGTTCTTCCATGATACTAACCTTATTTCTGGATCCAAACTGTATCACTCCCAATGCTTTGACAGGTATGACCACGATAGTCTACAAAGCAGAAGTGTTTATCAATATACATTGCTCATGGCTTTGAAGAACAAAGATAAATCAAACAAGCATATTTCGTATGGCATTAAGTTACCGTGGTAACTTTAACCAAAATATCTATATTTTAGATTGGAAGAAATGGGAAAAGGAAAATATGAAATCTGAAACTGCAACTAAAAAATACATTTCCTTCCTTTGTGATACCTTTATTCCAGAGGAAAACTGTTGATGCAATCCAGAATCATCCTGCAAAAAGAAAGAAAATTATTTAGTGATAAATGAACAAAAAACAAGAGCAATCCAAAGTTGAATTGAAATAAATGGCACAAACGCAACAGTTGAAAACAATACCTCACAAATATTTTGCCCAGTCAAATTCCAATCATGAGTTTGACCATCTGAGTGCACCCAACTGTACTTGCCCGTGAAAGCAGCTCCACCTACAATTCTAGATAGGACAAGTAAACTGTATCAGCCCTTTGTCTTTCATTGATAAATATAAGCATTTTAGGTTTTGCAATTGAAACGAATCTCCACTTTTATCTCACTGGTTTCGTGAAAATTATATAATTTTGGAAAAGTGAAACTAAACAAAACAATAACTTGAGCATACCCTTCACCCAGCAAGTGGACCTGTGGATGCATGTTGGCAATCTCTTCTCCCAGATGCTCTTCATAGTATGCTTCCTCCACAGTCAACAACCTACAAGAATTTCAAACATGCAATGCAATCCACGGTGAGAAAGATCAAGAGACAGTAAAATGTGAAAGCATTCTTTGCCAAGTTGTGACAGATGAATAATTTAGAGTACAAAATGTTTGTCCTTCCTAGTACAGCATCCAAACACAATTGATATAATAGAAGAAAAGGGAAGTGAAAAAAAAAAAAAAATGCTTACAAGGAATTGCGTGGATGAAAGCGCCAGAAAACAGCATAAGACCAGCCATCAGCACAAGAACAAAGAGTCTTGAGCTTATTCCTTAGAGAAAGAGGCATTGTCATTGGCATTAACTAAGTGGTTATTACCAATGCATGAACAAGTAAAGTGTAGAATATATAGCAGAAGAGAAATTGGTGAATTGAAAGTTGCAGGGAGGGCCCCAAAAGCGAATATTCACTCAACAAGCTGAGAAATGTCAAAGTGTCAAACACAGGAAGAAAAGGAAAGGCAAACTCTGAACAGAAATGTTGTCAGGTTTGGCTTATTCTCACTTTCAATCAAATATGAGAGCATAATATAGACATGTATTTAATAGAATATATCTATATATTATAGTAATGTTGTTGTGGTTGTAGTAGTAACTACTACTTGTGTTTTTCTAGGGACAAAAAACCAGCATCCATTACCGTACTCTCTCTTTCCTCTTCCCTAGCTTCCAATTTCCAACACAGCTTACGACATCATCTTCCCCACCACTGGTCCCACTCTCTACAAATATTCCCCAGCTTCACTTTCATTCACAAAAACCATAAACAAATACACTCATTTCTTTTCTTCTCCCTACTGATATATTCTTCTATATATTCATACTAATAACAATTATGAGACTTGACCATATATGAAGTCCATATTCATCATTTTTCTTGTTGGATTTCTATAAGTACCAGTTCATTACAATATCAGGGGAATAAAAATGGAAAACCATTATATCAGAAATTTAAAGAAGAGCCTATGGTCATCATTGGCATACAGATACGCATGTATGGTAGGATTCAAAGCTTAGATGAGAATAAATATTTTCTGATTCATTCTGGTGATTATATCATAATTGTTAATAATTTACACTAATGGATGGGAATAATTATAATTTAGGAGCATTGAATTTGAGAATCTTATCATATTGTGGAAAGTTGCTCATACCATGCACACTATATCATGATTAATTAATAGACAATAATCCTATGTGTTAGTATTGTACATATTTATAAAGTATCTTGAGCCCAGTGCTCTTGCTACATTCACAAAACTGTGGATACCTTCTACTACAGTTTTCTTGAGGTGGAGGAAGATTTACTTTCAGTCTTTTAATTTGTCTCACTCAATAGTTAAAAAATATTAGAAATATATATATATATATATATATATAAATTATAAACAGAATTTATAGGGAAATATAAGAAGAAATTTTATAAATATTATAACTAAAAATTATCTGTGAAATATTTTCGTACTTGGATCAACAGTACTGTTACTGTCCTTTTCTAGTTCCAAGGTAAAAAAGAGTTTGCTTTCTGATTCATCTTCTTCTCTCCTCGTTCCTCACCAAAAAATATTCTCCAATTTTATTTTTATTATAGCCATTACAATTTGTCTTGAGTGTAAACTTTTCACTGTATTTTTTAGGATAATATATTCCTTGGTGTAATTTTGTTTAACTGAATAAGATTATTGTAAATGATAATTTTTTAAAATATTTAATATATTGACATTACTATTAAGAGCATTTTTTTTATAGAAATTTGAAAACTCTCTACTATATCTTATTTAAGATTGTCAAATTCATTATTAGATAATTCTGTACCTTTTTTTCTCCATGTACACAACCTAATTTATGTCATACATTACTATAAAGATTTTGACACAAAAAAATGAAGCAATTATCATAAAAGTTTATATGAAAAGTCATCATTAAATAGTACCATCAAAATATTTACACCATGGTATCACTAAAATCTTTGCATTAATTATTATTATATCATGTTAATCAAATTTTGGATTGATGAAAGATTTTTTGGATTTTAAATTTATATCATAATATGTTGGTGTATGACCATAGTTTACCTATTGACTTTATAAACATAGATAAAGTACTTTTTTTTTAGTAGATAGCAAAGTGCCTTATAGTTGGAAGCTACAAGACTACCTAGTTCATGCATGTTGTTGTATGACAAAATCAAAGTCTATGTTTAAAGAGAGAAATGTCTTTTCTAGAAGAGTAAATAAAATGAAATTAAAAATACAATCTTTCTGAGAAAAATATAATAATCGATCACATAAAGAAATTATCTTAATTTACATAAACAAAATGATATTAATGAACATTTGAATATAAATAAATAAATAAATAATGAATAGTTTTATTATAAGGTGATAAAATGAGTAGAACTTTTGGATAGAGTATGATTGCACTCAACAGCCATAATGAGGCGTGTGGTGGCTGAAGGAGACAAAATTATGTCCCTTTTCTCGCTAAATAAACAACCTTCTCATTAGCAATGAAAAAAAAAAAACCATTTTTACAAATAAACTTACTACTAAAGGAACTTTGCGTTTTGTAATCACTCACTTTCTTTTCTTTTTTTGTCTTCCTCTACTTTTCTCAAACACAACACTTACCCTAAACAAAAAAAATTAAAAATAAAATGGGGGTGCTAAATTCTTAGAACTTATGAAAGTTGAAATGACCCTCCTTCTTGTCTTCAACCACCCTATGATTTTCAATCAATGACCACCACCTAATCAACAAAACCAACATCATAAGTCTTCAAAGGACATTTCCAATTCATGCTTCTTCCATTAGTTTATGTTCATACATATCCATGTCATTTTGTAAATGTTTGTTTCTCTCCACACAATTTTATAGAATTATTTGAAAATTGAAGGTAAATTAGAATTGTATAAAGGATAAAAATAAAAATAAAAAATAATATATAAATGAAAAAGACGCACAAATTTATAATTTCTCTTTTTTATTTTGAAAATTTAAATAAAAGGGTTGGTTAATTGAATAAGAATTAGAAATGATAAAATTGTGGGCAATTGAAGATAAGGTCCTACACATGATGAATTGAAGGAACTATAGAGATTTGTTTTGACCCTTTCAATTTGAATGATAGTGTGTGGAATTCAAATAATGCAAGTTACCTTTACAATGTTTGGTTTTAACATGGGAGTTGAAAGTAGTATGGCTTGGCCTTTGAGTTAGGGGCGATGGGTCCTATATTATTGGAATAAGACACAAAACTATTATGATCTGATATTACTTATTATCCTCCCATCTTCTCTTTACTCCAACGCTGCCACATCTCACTCTCTTTCTTCTTTCCTTTTCATTTTTCATTTTTCTTTTAAACATATCATTTTATCTTTCTTTATGCTTTCATAACTTTTATTGGAGTTTAGGTTAATCAAAGTTTGTATTGTAATTAATTTTGTATTAATAGTTCCACTAGAAGTATATTTTAATTTTAATTTATTTTTACAATATTAAAATTAATTTATAAGATAAGATTCGTATTTATTTAATATATTTTAATTTAGTCTTATATTTAAATGATGTGAAATCTTTAACATATTTTTTACGTCAAAATATTCTCAAATTTAAATGTGGGACTAGATATTTATATATAATTGATAGGTCCAGTAATTTTATTAGGATAGATTTTGATATTATAACAAAAGTAAATTTTAGGAAAATTTAATAATATCGAATTATAATATATAAATAAAGTGTAAATTTCATATTTTGAATCAATTTTAATTTAATATAATTTATCTTTTATTTTTAAATAGATGTTTGATTAATTAATTAAGATTTTAAATATATAATTAATTGTGTTGTATTAATAGTTACTGCCCTCAAGATTTGACCTTAACTATAATCAAAGGGGTATAATTCTGGTTCAAAGTTCTGAAAATCTGGAAGTGGATTTGCTTGTATTGTAAGTGTTGGTTGATTGCCAACATCTTGTATCAGCAAAGTTGAGGTAGGGTCATAATTAGGTTCAAATCATGCTATTTTTTTTATTTTTTTTTTAAGGATTTACCTGGGAGGACTAGCACTAGGCTAAAAAGTTTTCATTCCAATCATTCAAAAAAAAATTATTAAATATTTACACTCAAAGATTGATATTTAGTAATAGAACTTAGAATCAATGTTGTAAAACTCGACATGATCGAGACTATGAATTAATTACTTATAGATTGGACTGTTTGGTCTGGTTTAGCACTGTCTTTGTTAAAAAAATGAAAACAATATTTAACATAATTGGATTAATCAACTCCAAATTTAAAATAAAATTCTAAAAAATATAATTTTGTAGTGAACAATTGGTAATACATTATGCTTCATAGCTAATTAATGATTAAACAATATTCTTAAAACAAATACACGATCAATGTAATGAAACACAACAGTAAAGTGTGAAATCAGAAACCATTTTAACAATCATATCAATAATATTTTAATTTGTTGAAAATGATAATTTTTTTTAAAAAAAACTAACATTCTTTTTAATCGAGCAAAAATTGTATAGGTATGTTGTTAAATTAAATAATATGTTCAGAAACTTGATTCCCAAAAAGATGGGAAATTGTTAAAAACAAAATGACTGTTCTTTGTCCGAGGATTAAGGTTTGTTGTAGTTGAGATGTTTGTGTTTGGTGCCCGTGAATTATTGACATTCTAGATAAAGAATGAAAAAGTTACTGTTAGTAGATTCACTTTTGACTCATGTCTTTTTTACTATCAGATGTAAAAACTGGTAAAACTGAATAAATGAATTTTAAATTTAATTTTCTTTTTATAAAATTGATTATAAAAGTGAAATTTATTTTTATTAAATTAATTAATGTTTAACTATTTTAAAATATTAAA
The DNA here is from genome assembly GCA_016859785.1 of Macrotyloma uniflorum. Classification (NCBI taxonomy): domain Eukaryota; kingdom Viridiplantae; phylum Streptophyta; class Magnoliopsida; order Fabales; family Fabaceae; genus Macrotyloma; species Macrotyloma uniflorum. The sequence continues at coordinate 486,129 of BDMB01000115.1, forward strand.
GTTTATATTTTAGATATATATATTATAATTTAATCTTATTTTAAGTTAATGTAAAATTTCTACATATTTTCTTACGAAGTAATTTTAACTCGAATTTAATTTATTAATAAATGATCCAATTTAAATCTAACAACTTTGTTAATTATTAGAACTTTATATAATAACTTGTTAACAACCTGTTAACAATCAAAGTTACTCAAATTATATAAAAAGGATCATAATCTATTAAAGAATAATTTAATAGATCTTAATATCTGTCAATCAAAATTTAATATACTAATAAGTAATTTAATCTAAACTCAATAATTTTATTAATTAGACTCTAATATTATATAAAAAATTATTATCGATAAAATTAATTTAAGAAATAAAATTTATATCTTAGTTGTATATAATATAATTTGATAACGTTATTTTCAACAATATCTTCAAAATATGTGCCTATGAAATATTTTCATAAAATAAATTATATTTGTTTTAACATTTTTAAAATAGAAAAGTGATTGATGAATATATATTGGGAAGTATTTTTGGTATGATAGAGAAGTGGAGAAGGATAGGAGAGAAGAAAGAAAGAGAAGAAGAGAGTCAAAGGTGACAGGAAGAGGTCCACTTCACGAAGGTGCTTGACGACATAAGCACAGGCTTTAGTCATTTATATCTTAATAATGTTGTCCAACAAAGTGAGACACTCATGTTGTCTTCACACCAACTTCAAAATTCTCTTCTTACTTTCTCTCTTTTTTTTCTTTCTTTCTTTCACCCAAACAAACAACTTCCACTGTTCTCTTTTCGGTCCACGGTGCTCTAGGTTAACCCATCTTTTCTTTATTACATTATCTCACATCAATATTTTTACTTCTTAACATTCAAATTTCTCAAAAACTACTTCAACATAATAATTATTTTTATTATATAAAATAGGATTAAAAAGGTAGAGAAAAAGTTAAATATATTGAGTTGGGGGTAATTGGAGCCAAGTAAACCAGAACAAGAGTAGGATTCTGTTAAACAGAAATAGTGTTTTGTTTCACATGTGTCGCATTCTAATCAAACATTGTATCTCATTGTAATGTCTGGTAGAGGAAAAAAAAGAGAGTCTCTTCTACTTTACACCTAAGAGCAAAGTACAACACAGCCTTCCAGCACAGCATGACATATGCTACATAATCTAATTATTTTATATACAATTATATATTAATAGTTAACTATATTACAAATTATATAAGATGAAAGAATTAATTGGTTAATTTTATAAAAATGAGTTAGATTTAATATTTATTTTATTAAAATTTATTTTAACAAATTTATCGATCTTATTATATCACTATTTATTAGACTATTATTAGACTATTGTTGAAATATTCATATTTAGAATTCACGTTTAAATTAAAATTTTAGTGTAAGATCGTATATTAAAATTCATATATTAACTAGAGATAAAATCAAATTAATATATATAAAATAAGAATAAATTTTATCTTATTAAATTAGTTTTATAATAATAAATTATATTTAAAATTTATTTTATTACATGACAGAAATTTTCCTGTACAACAAATGAAATTTAATTTTTTTTTATTATAATAACAATGTAAATAAATAAAATAATTTAAAAATTTATTATTTTTTTAAAAAAAGAAAGATACTTTTTATAATTAAATTTAAAATTCACTTCTATTATCATGATAAAAGTTTATACAGTTAAAATTGATTACTTATTACACCAACCTTCGTTCCACGTATGAAGCAAACTACACTTATTACTTTATTCTCAATTCATCTCTCTCCATTGATGTTTCCAAATAGGATGAAAAAATTTTCAATAGAGCACTGAAAAATAGCATTTCAAGTGTCATACATAGTTTCATGTTTATTGAACTTAACATGGTCACACTGAAAAGTATTTATATTGTATCGTGGAGCATAAAAAATTCAAAACTAAAAATACAATTTTTTTATAAATGATAATACTTCTTTTCAATATAATTTTTTATGTAAAAAAATTATAAAAAACAAACAAAACTTTAATGATATTTAACTATGCTAAACACAAATATAATAATGATAAAAGGTCCTCTAATGTGTGTCGAAAGATTGTAAGATTTGTTATGATTAGTGTAGCATTTGGTGAATTAACTGACGATTGAGTTCTTTAGAAAGTCAACTCATTAATTTATTTTCTATTATCTGTTAACTTTTCCAGCTGTGAACGGTTGATTCTGAATTTGCACCTAAAGCGTAAATAATTAAGCATTGATTACAACCTCCATTATCTGCTCTTAATAGCTCAGAATCAAGTTCCATTCCCACCAAAATTTTCGACAATAACAACAATTTTATTTCCTATGCTAATTCAAATTCAAAATTTTATTTCATATGAAATTAAAAGTTAATTTATAAGAATAAAAGTTGATTGAAGCCCAAATTGAACATTGAAGGCCCATGGTTGCTTGCTGGACAGGGATCCAACAGTGCATGAGAAAGCGCCCACTTTAACTTAAGTGATTAAATAGACATATTTTAATAATCAAGTTTGAATAGTTGTATAATAAAATATTAATATTATTTAGTAAAATATATTAAAAATAATAAATAAAATAAAATTATTATTACTTAAAATATAATACTTTATTTTTTAAAATTCAACCAAAAATGTTAATGTGGTTGAAAAACTATAAAAGTTTAACGATATTTAAGCTTATAATTGGAGAAGATTCGTGACTAATCATTATATTTTTTTAGGTTTAGTTGTTAAATCTTTTAACTGGACTAATCTCTCTAAGGGCTAAAGGCCCAATTTTTTTGTCTGGGTCAATATTTTTTCTTAAAATATACTTTTTATTTTTAATAAATGATAAATATTTATTTAACATAACTAACGTTTATTGCAAATAATTTTGAAGATGTAATTTTCACACATAAATTATATTTTAATTTTATGATAAACAATTATAATGTGACAAAGATTGATTTTTGTTATTGATATTTTCTAAATATTACAATTCAATTTAAAAATGAAGATAAAATAATTTATTAAAATATATTAAGAAAAATACTTAAAATCATTTTAGTTAAAAATAAAAATGAAAATTTACATTTATTTTTTCTGAAATTTTATTAAATTACATTCACATTCTCTCTACTTCAAAAATAATTACTCATTTTACTTATGTTTTTTTTATAAGATGATGAGTTATTCTTAAAAATATTTCTTCAAAATTAATTACTAAATAAAATAAGTCAAACAGATCTTGTTATCTTTGTTCTCAATTTTTTTATATATATAATTATTATTATAATAGTCAAATCTGATTATTGCTTTGTTAAATTAAAATAATTATATATATATATATATAATTAAGGCATGTATATTTTTTAATAAACTAATATATATATATATATATGTATATATATATATATATAGAGAGAGAGAGAGAGAGAAAAGAGGTATTAATACATACATTGAGTTGATAAATTTTCAGAGTAATGAGATAACATACATAAAAATGAGATTGATTTAATAATTTTTTTGTAAAAACAAGCCAAAAGAAGTGAAAAGTTTGAGAGAAAATTATTTATTATTTCAATATTATTTATATAATAATTTATTTTTATTATAATAAAAAATGAAATTAGAAATATATATATATATATATATATATATCGATTATGTAAGGTTAATTTGTGAAATTTTAACATGATAGAATCTATTATGTGAAATACATAATCGATTAAACTTATATTTTTCACATTAAACATTCCTTTTTTACATTTAGTATTATTTTATTAAGTTGTGTATCAATGTTTTTTTTTTTTAAATTCTCATTTTCTTCGCTACTGATAGAAGAAAAAGATATAGGTATTATTTTATTAATTTATGTATTTTATACTTTTTGAAACTCTCACTTTTAATACTTTTATTCCCTCTCTCTCTAAATATAAACTAAAACTTAAAAAAATCCACATAATTGTATAATTTATGTCAAAGACATAATTATTAAGCTGATTTTTATATAATAATAATAATTTAAAATATATTAAAAATCATTAAATTAATATTAAAATAATAAATAAAATTATTAATAATAATAAATTTAATTTACCTTTTTATTTATTTCTACTTTTTTTTTCTCTAATCAAATTTTTCTTTTTACTTTTTTTTCAACTCTTTTTTTTTTTCACTTCCTTATTTTTTATCATTCAATACAAACAAAATATAATTTATAAATAAATTTCATTTCATTTTATTCTTTCATCTATATATATATATATATGAGAGGCTCTATTGTTACTCCTCATTCTTCTATTGTTACTCCTTTTTACCCACATTTTTTCTATTTTTCTAAAATACCCTTATTTAATTTGTTGTCTATTGCAACTTCCACTCAAACTATCCCACTCCCATGGTTACTCTCCTTTTCAACCCTAAATTCATTTTAGCACTAAAACTCTTCTCTGCATCAACTATTTTCACCAAAATTCTTCTTCTCCTTACTGTTACTCTCTTATGTTATGGAAGAAGGTGAAGCTCATGTTACCAATGAAAATATGGATTCACATGACGTTGAACCTCCTAATTCAATAGAAAGCTTTGAAGCAGAGATGAATTCATATTTTCAAATGATTGTCTCAGGTTTGATTTTTTTTTTGTTACTAGGTTTCTTTACTCTTACTGTAATTTCTTCCTTTCAAGAAATCCCAAATTTTCACTTGTGCCTTTATCTTGCAAATTGCAATTTCTATATTAGAAAGGGGGATTTATGGTTCAGTTAATTGCATTTTGGGGTTGAGGGATTCATGATNTGATTGCTCTCCATGTTCTAGAGTATGGACTATATACAAGTTAAAGGATTGATGTTAATCAATAACGTGTACCTTGCTTCTTAGTGGTCTATGTACCTTGCTTGTTCCATGTCAATTGATTGATTACTTCCTATTTCTTGTAGTTATATCACTCAATTGATTTAGTTAGCAACATATTAGTAGACAATTTAGTTTGTTGGCTACATTTTCATTCAGTTAACTGCATATAAGTACTAATACAATTGTATATATAAGACCTTGATCTGTTAGCTGCATTTTCAAATTTTTTTTTCTTTTTTAAAATTTTTGTAGGTACTTTATTCAGAAGGTTTATTGAAAAATAATTATCTTCAACTTTTTGAGAAAACTTATAATACCAGAGAAGAGCTTGTCGAGAGTGTCGTGGTATTGCTTTCTCTTTAAGATGTGTAACAACAATAAAGAGATTTAAGAAAGATAAGATGCGTATGTCATTATTGGATGTGATAGAGGAGGCACTTATAGAAATAGAATTAATGTTCCCTTAGATCAGAGGAAGAGAAAGTGGAGTATTTATAGAAACAATTGTTATATTAATTTATTTTTAAGAAAAAAAATGTAGGAATTGCAATAGACAACAAATTAAATAAGGGTATTTTAGAAAAATAGAAAAAAAAGTGGATAAAAAGAAGTGACAATAAAAGAATGAGGAGTGATAATATAACCTCCCATATATATATATATTATCATTAATGTTTGATAGAGTCATCCAAAAACATTTTTAATGCCAAATCTTATTTGAGATCTTACATATTTTTTAATAGATTCTTTTGTAATCTTGCAAATTTTTGTGTGGATTCTTTTATATAATGTGAAATATCGATAGATCTTAATTGTAAATAAGTTTTTGTAAGTTCCATAAAAATTTGTATTAATACTTTTTCACGTATTGTTTTTTTCCTTTTTCTCGCTCATATCATTTTTTTAAAAATAGATTTTATTTTCACTTTTCAATTTATTTACCCACTTGTCAAATACACATTTTAAAAGAAAAAACGAGTATATCATTCTTATGATATGATAATTTCATTAAATTAAAAAAATATTTAAAATGAGACAAAAGAGAGGATATTATTTTGTTTAGTTTTTGTACTAAAAGGTGACTATACCATTTAAAAACTGGTTTAATAATTTTCATTAGTAGTGGCTTCCAGCGCAGAATCAGCAGAAAAAGACAAGCAAGTTTAAAGAAGAGAAGTTGGATAGGAATGTAGATGAATTGATGAACCAAGTGGGACTGAGTGAGTGTATAATTATTCTTATTAGCACACAAACCAAGGGGAATGTTTATGGGGCCCTCACATGGAAAAAGAAAGAGGAAAATAGAAGATAACAGAGTATGTCATGTGTCAGATCCTTGTCACTTTTTTTCTCTTTCAATTTGGATACACAGACAAAGGAAGAAGAGGTGGAATTCAAGCAATCATCATTCAATGGTGTCAATGTGTGTGTGTGAGAGAGAGAGAGAGGGAGAAAATTGAGAATGAATCACTCCTCACTCTTCACTCTTCAACACTCAGTTTCAAAACCATTTTCATTTTCATACCATCTTTTTCTGCATCATAGAAAAAGTCCCTCTTAACTCTTACTACCTGTCTTCAAACCAAAGGAAAATAAAGAGCTACATATTATTATTGTGGTGGCTGGTAGGTGGGGTTTTGATTGAGGCAGCTTTATAGTTTGTGGTTATGATGACTATAGTTAATCAATGTTACTACTTCTTTAATGGGATGTCACGTGAAGATATCAGAACTCTCACCTGGCCTTTATTCTCCTCTAGCTAATTACAGTACACATTCTGCTTCATCATAACACTTTTTTTTAATGTGGAGGAAACCATCATCAATCTAGTTTGCTGCAACTCACACCTTCGGTTAAACCTCAATATACTTAAACAACAATGCACAATAGAAAGAAAACCATCACATAGATATTCACATCCAAATGTTTACACTGTGACATTCGTAAACATAACATAAGATAACATAAACATATCAATTACATAACATAATACAGCATATTCTTGTACATTATAAATTTTTCCAATAGGGTAAGCTAGCCAATCAAACCAATTGATGATGGTGCGCTGCTTCTGTGATGGAAGAAATTACATGAAAAAGGGAAACACTTGATTTACCCGGCCCCTCTTTCTAGCTACTTGTTTACCCTAAAAAAATGGGGTTAATCTTGATCTCTTCTATCATTTTACATATACTCAAATTAATGTAATGTAACCCTTGTTTACTTTTTCGAGTACTACTGAAGCCTGGCTAAAATAAGCTTCATTTCAAGATCCCATCGAGCTTGGTCATGAAGAAAAGAGGAGCTAGATACACAAGAAATTGACAGGAGAGGAAAAGAAAGCCATGTATGAATCGATCCTATCAGCTGTTAGCCAGTTATGAAGAAATCCAAACAAGTGAAGAAGTCTCCATAATCTGAAGGAAAACTCATTAAAACCCAAAAAGTTCAAAAGAAAATTAACTTGGAAAGCAAGAGAAGAAAGTAAATAAAATATATTTATGACTCTCTTGATTAATTACCATGATCCTCCGCCTAACATTCCAGTCCAATACCCAGTTGAATCTCCTTGTTGTTTCTGATCCATTGTGGTGGTGGTGGAAACCTGTTTCAAGTCCTCAAATGGAAACGAGAGCCTCCCGCTTTGAACATTATGCAGGCTCGCGTACCCGTGTCCGATCCCATCTAAAGAGAAATTCAAGGTTGGTTTGAAATCATGAAGAGGAAACCCACAGGTGTAGGCAGAATTTGGATCAGCTGGAACTGGCATAGGCATGAAAGAATTCAAGCCAGTGGAAGTTGAAGTGATCCCAGTAAGAAGCTCCAATGCAGAAAGGTGAGAAGTTGTAGGTGTGGTGGTAGTAGTAGTTGAAGAAGAAGACGAGGCCGAAGCAGACATGCTGTTGCTACTATTGTTGTTGTTGTTTTGTTGAATCAATTCAGAGATGTTTCTGAAATCTGGGGTGGTGGCGGGGAAAGCCAGATTGAGATCCTGGCCTTGATGAATATTATTCGTAGGGTTTTGAGAGTGTGACAAAGATGGAGGTGCGATGACCTGATCAGGAAGCTTCTTATTTGGCGAATTATTATGAGGTGTGGAACAAAAAGTTGAAGATCTCTTGTTCTTCCTGGAGCCACCTCCTACAGGGATGTTTCTGAGGGATCCACCTTCAGTCCAATACCTTCTACAAGTCTTGCAGAAATAGCGAGGCTGTGTGAGGCTATAGTTGTTGTAGTAGCAGAACTTGGTGTTAATTGAATGACACCTTGGACAGTTGAGAGCTTGTTCTTTCTGTGGCCTTGGCTTCCTTTCCACCGCACCTGCAACCTTTGGACATGTATTTGTCACTACTATATCTTCTATTGGTTTCACCACCATCTCCTTCAATATCATCATGCACAAACAAATTGATTAATCAAACCATGCAGCTGCATCTAGTCTACATATCATATAACAAGCAAAACAGGTTAATTAATTTACTTGGTCTACACTTTTCACGATCGAAAGAGGATATTGTGTTTATAATTGTTATGATATATATATTTGTGTTGTTGCTAAAGAAAGAGATGTAGAAGGAGAAACTAAATCAGAACTTTTGAAGTGGGAAAAGCAAAGGAAAAAGTGAGAAAGCGAAAGGTAGAATATATGTTAAAGAAAATTGATAGATATATGAATATATTGATAAGTGGGCACGTAGTTTCACTTGCATCAGGTACAAAAAAGGAATCAAGGTAGCAATGAGGTACCTGTGGCCACTGAACTGTGTCCATGGAATTGGATATGGATGAAGATGAAGATGAAGATGAAGATGAAGAGAGGATGAAGGTAGGTGTGGTGAAATGAAGTTGAAAGAAAGAGAAATGATGGCAGGTTTTGTATTTTAGTTGAAACTCGTTGCAGAAGCAGAAAAAGGGAATGAATGAATGAATGTATCCATTACTTTTTGCTACTTTATCAGTTCAGAGATAAGAGAAGAGAAGATTTTAAATATAAATATATTTTCTATTCTCAATATTATATTCTATGTATATATACAAGCATCCAAATACATCTCCATAAATTTTAACATTCATTGTTATTCTAAGCTCTTTTACAAATAAAAACTAAAAAATAAATAAAAGACTCTAACAATTTCATAAAATTCACTTGTTATTAATCTTCTTTGTTACAAACAATGTACCACAAAAATAGAATAAAAATTATATATTTTTTTATTTTACTTCATAATAAATTTATAAGGGTAATTTAATTAAGGGTTGAATATAAAGTAAAGGGGTAATAATCAATAAAAAAGTAATTAATATCATCAAACTCTATAAGATAATAAATAAAAATATTTAAAAGATATAATTAAAAGTTATGAAGAGAACATATTATAATATGTGTGGTTTTAATTAATGTGGTTGTTCTAATATTACTAATGATCTTGACTTTCAATTTTACACATACGATAACATTAAATATCTCTAAATACGTAATCTCTAAATAAATTTATTCTTATATGTAGTCAACAAAATCACTAGATGAAATAGTTGAAAATTAAATATCAATTATTAATGTTAAATTTCTCATCAAATTTTTAATATCCGATAAATTGATTATTAAGTAACTTTAATTGCATAAAAGTAAATTAAAATATGAGTTTATACAATTAATATGTATTCGTGCATGTATTTTTTTTATGTTGAATTCTATTAAAAGAAAGTAAATAAATAGTGTTTGATAAAATTAAATAATATAGTATGAAAAATTATAAAATAAATTACAGTAAGTGCAAATTTTCTTTAAAAAGTGCTATATTAAAAATATATCAGATATGTCTAATATAATTTATCAAATTTTTAATTTAAATTTATATTTGTATTATAACAAAGTATTAATATATGATATAATACTAATGTATAAAATAAAATTAAATTAAAATAAGGCGATTCTATAGTTAAACATCTCATTAATTTGGAGAATCTTGACTAATCTAATCTAAAATTAAATTTAATAGGATTTTTGTTGTATTTTATAATATTTTATATTGGAATTTGAAGAGAGTTAGATTTGTTAATTATTTAATTTAGTATTAAAAATTAAAGATCTAATGACTAAGCAACAAATCTTTTGTATATGACCACTGGAGATTGTTGCAGCCCAACCTCGTAACATTTTTATTTGTTTATACTCCAAATCGACACATTTCGCTTCCGACACTGCCTGCGAAATCAACGTTCGATTTTGACATTTTGTTACTTTCTCTGCTACTTCAGTTCAGAGGAATAATAATTTTCCTTAAATACAAAAATATATATATAATTAAGACAAAAATAAAAATATACTTATTTTTAATTTAAATTAAAATTATAAAAAAACATTAAAAAAACTATGATATTATATATATATATATTTGTAAATTTTATATTAATTAAAGATAAGATTAAATTTATTAAAAAAAATTTAATGTTATCCGTTTCAATTTTTAATGTTTATTATATTAAAATAACGTAATTTAAGATATATCTATTAAAAATATTAAAAAAAAACTGTCTAGTTTATCTTAATTTTTAAAATGTATTTTATATATTTGTTAAAATATTTTATTTAATATTAATTGATTTTAAAATAAAATTTAATATAATTTATATTTTTTTATTATTTATTTTAGTCGTATTTACAAAACAGAAATAAATTAAATATTATATTTTATATAAAATCAATAAACTAATTATACTTGTATTAAGTAGATTAAGTTTAGTATAAATAAATTCGAGATCCTACTTAATTTAGAGATAAGTTTCATTAAAATTTATAAAATTGATTTTACGAGAATGAATTAAATTTAAATATACTATTAATATAATATCAGAATTTATTTTAATAAAATTTTTAAATTATTAAATCACTGAAATAATTTTTTAGAACAATATCGGAGCACGAAATATTAAAAATACTATTTTGGAGAAGAAACAATTAAAATAAAAACAATGTAAGTATTAATGGAAGGAGCAAATCCGATTTGCGTGTAGAAATGATGGAAGAGAAATGTGTGAGTGGGTAAGTTTTGTAGGCATTAGGTGGGAATGATGATGTTAATTGACTTTCAAGAGGAGCGTCTCTCCCACTCATTCTTTTTTTTCAAAACTTTTCCCACTTCAACATTTTTTTATTTCCAATTCTCATCCCTCAATTATTCTTCACAATCATTCACTTTTCCTCCAAATATTCTAATAATAACCCTTTTTTTCAACTTCATCCTACCATTCTCCAATTCCTCAATTAATCAACATCCATAATCTTCTCACTTTTCACATTCATCTTTTCCTCTTTTTTTTTTCTTCTCAACCAATAATCATCCTATATATCTTTTACCCTTTAATTTATTCACCACACAATCTTCACAGTAGATTAGTAGTTTCTCAACACCAATTAAGTTAAAGTCTAATTTAAGAAAATATTCCTTTCGTCTTCTATTATCTCTCCTTTATAATATATATTTTATAATCCATTAGAATTGTCTTCTGCTTTGAAATTTGGATATAATTTACGTGAAATTTTAAGACATCGAATAAAATCAACAAACATTTTTTCTAGATTCTTTAATAAATCATACTTCAGCATGGAGCAAAATCATAATATTTTTGTAAATGCATATTAAGTTCTAAATGTTGAAGTGTGTGTAACTCACTTCTTACAACTCTACTATTTGAATTTTTCATGAGTGTTTGAAGTCAGTTCCATGTCACTTGGTCACTCTTAAAACTATGTTTACACATGAAAATTTGTTCAAAAACTGATATAAGAACAAGAATTTTATTATTTTTACACAAACTCAATTTGCAAATTCCATTTAACCTTAATTAGAGTTTGCAAACATTAATTCTACTGTTTTCTGAATCTGTGAAATTCAGATAACGTGAAAGTTGGATAGACTGAAAAGGTACTAGTCGGTATTAAGAAAAATTGTCCAACAGTGTAGATTAGAGTGGTGAGGTGTGAGCAATTGGGAGATAGGAGATGAAAATATGAAATTATAATAGAAATGGGTTTTGAGCCTAATTCAATCTTATAAAATTGGTTTATAAGGTGAGATTCGCTCTTATTTATATATATTAATTTGGCCATATCAATGTCAGATATTTAACAAATTGGAATAAGGGATAGTGTGATAGTGAGAGTCAGTATTAATTCATGGTTAAAAGATTTATAGGTAGATATGATGTGAGAATAGATGTATTTTTAAAATTTAACAGTGAGAAGAATGTGTTTATGCATAGATGGATGATGGAAGAGGGTAGAAGCCCACAAGAGAGAGTTCACATGCTTAGCAGTTTGTGTGTGACGAATCACATGGCGCAGGCATATATGTCTGTCATACGAGGAAAACAAGTGCCCACTACTCAGGATCTCATCATCCCACTGTCCACCCAATACCCAAATCACATTCACATTCACATTAGAATGGGAATTGGAATGGTAGTTGAAATGGGAGGTTTGTAAAGAGAGTTAGATGAGAGAGTGAGGGTGGTCACATAGTGATATGCCACGGAATGAAGAAAAAAGGGTATAGATTGTCACATGAGTAAGATGCATGTGACAGAAGCATTCACGGAAGATGAAACAGTAGAGTTGAAATAGCCACAAATAATTGAATAATGAAGCAAAGAAAGGAATGTGTATATATAGGTTATAGGTTTATAGGAGTAGGGTTGTGGGAGTCGCAGAATAAACGAAGAAAAGGAGTGGCGGCGATTCGAACCTGTCAGATGCGCCCTATCTAACTTTCCACCTTCGCCCACCTCAATACCTAATATCAATTCTAATTTTAATTTCTACAAAATTTTTAAAGTTTATTCAACTTGGAAACAATGCAAAATTTTGACATTAGAATTTTAGGTTTAATTCCATGTTATGTTTAATGTTCTCAAACTTTAATTCTACCATGTTGACTAATATAGATAGTTATTTATAGGAGTGTTAAAAATCAACAATTTATAATAATAAAAACCTAATTAACATATCCAAATTAAATAATAAAATATTAATTTTTTTTTATATTTTATATTAAAAAAAGTTTAATTTTTATGATTATTTAATAAAAATTGAACTAAACTCAACCACAAACTTTCCTAAATTAGTCAGTGAGTTAATCAAATTAATCTAGTAATAATTTTGTTTTTTATCGTCTTCACAATTTCTTAGAACAAGCATAGTATGAAAGTCCAGTGGGTCGGCCCTTAAACGAGCCCAAAAGGCCGAAGTTTGCAGCAGTAACTAGTTACTTAAGCTTATCTATCGATCCATCAGTAGAATCTTCTCTACTAAAGGATGAACCAAACAAGGAGTTATTTGGAGTGAGTGACGTTTCAGTTTCAGAACCCTAAAAAAAACAAAACAAAAAAATAAACATGGGTCTTACTTAGTTACATTAAAATGTGACAAACCAAACGTACGTGTCAGACTTTCCCACCATTCAACGTCACCTTGCCAACTTGGTTACCTTAACATCTCTCTCATCCACGGGTCGCGAAATCACTGGTTCACCTCCAACAACCAAAACGGCAACACCACGTGCTGTCCTCGTCGTTTTCCTTTCTCATTCAAACCGTTGCTGCATGCTTCTCTCGGTCGTGCTGTGTGGTGGTTGCCACCGCCCAGGGCTGTCCCAACGGCGGCGCCATGATGACATCATGAGGCGCTCCGGTGACGTCATATGCGGTCACGTGGAACATTTTGCATCCTTGGACGGCGATGCTACATGATTAGTCGGTGACGAAACAGCAACACAACAATGTTATAACTACTATTCTTAAAACACATCAACTTCAATCACTCTTCAACCTTGAAATAAAAACAATGTTCGTATTGATAAATGACACACCATAAATTACATTTCAAAAGCCAATATTTGGCTCCCACTCCATGGATTCTCCTCTCAACGTTATCTCAAAAACATACTTTCCAATGTTTTCACTTACTAAAATTAACTGTTATTTAAAATTCACCAATTTTTCAACTCAAACATAATTTACATATTAATGAACGGTTGAATAGTAATTTAACAGTAATTTAATAAATCTAATAATTTTATTAAAATAAATTTTAAATTTAATTTATTTTTATAAAATAAAAATTATACACTCATCTAATATATTATTATTTAATATTATCTATCAAATATTTCTAATCTAATAAAAAAATTATAATCTAAAATATAATTTAAATTCAATAATATATTTTGATATTATCATAATAGTTTTTATCTTTGAAAATCTTATATTAATTATCTTAATTTATAATATTTATCAAAATAATATTCAGTAATTCTGTAAAAAAATATTGTAAAAAAATTTATATAATTTCAATTTATAAAATATATATTTATTTAATAACTTTATTTAATATCAATTAATTTTAAGATTTGAATGAAATTTAACATAAATTATAATATATGAAGTGAAAAAATATTGTGCATTTATGTGATGAATGAGAATTTTGAATGAGATATAGTTGGTGTTGGTGGGGTGGCTTACAAACTAATTTGAAAATGTAGTATTTGACGGATGACATTGCAAGAATGATAAAAGGGAGAGGTTGGAAGAAAGACGCAAATAATTCTACGTTGGAAACTCTAAATTCACCTGCATGACCGAGTCATTTCTTTCTTCTTCTTCTTTTGAATTTTGATTCATGCATGCATTTTCAGTTCTTAGCATAAATGTGACATGGGTATCTTAGTGACTTACTAATGAAGTGAGAAGATATATGTAACTTGCACCAAACTGTATGTGCTTGGTGAAGTGGATGCAAAAAGTTGTAAGATTCTTGGTATCAGATATTAACCCTTCTCAACATTGTTCATTGGATCGTCATATATGAGGAAAATCACTACATCATTTCCATCAAGGCACGTCATCTAACATAAAAGGAAATGGCTACACACACAAAAATGCTAATTATAACTTCACACTCTTTCTTCTTCTCAAGGATCTATCATGCATATATATAATCATGGGACCAAAACAATCATTGCACTTCTTAAGAATTACGACAAATGTTTTATGTCTTTTATCTTCCTTTTCTGAGAAATATAATGTTGGTCAAAATTCTTATGATTGTAGATCAATTTACGAGTCTTCATTATTCTTCTTTTTTAACAGTTAAGTATTTTCAAACACATACACGTCCTGTGAAAGCAAAATTTTTATACTTCCTCAAAATTACCCTGAAACAAAAATTACAAATGAGTCTTAAGCATTTTACTGGATCATAAAATCAGACTGTGATATTCACTTAAATTAAGAATGATAAATATCTGCTACCGAATACATAAATCAGTTGATAAAGACTATTTCACTCTATTAAATATCTCAAATTTTAGACCTTAAACTATATTAAAAATTTGGAAATATTTTTTCTCACATGGTTATTCTGTCTAAAAGTGATGCTTAGGTACCAACGGTCTTAAAAAAAGAAGAAGAATTATGCAGATTCCAAAATTAAATACGTAAGCCAAAAAGAAGGGAAAGACTTTATTAATAATAAAGAAGAAGAAGAAGGAGGAGAACACTGTAACAGAGTCATTCCAATTCCAACAAATTCAGAAAATATTAAATATTTTTCTCTGTAAAAGTATTTATGAACACACATTGAAGCAGATTTAAGGATTAACTGGGCTTGCTATGGCTTGAAGTTTCAGCATTCATCATCGTAAATTTGAGTCTAACAATTACGAAGTGATTCACGTGTTTTTTTAATGTTATCAATGCCCACACGTCTTAATTTATTGATGTCGATTGTCAACTGTTAATTTTATTTTTTTTGTTCATAAAAAATAAACATTAATATAATAAATTTTTCAGATGAACAAGATTCTCTTATAAGTTTATCGTCTTAATGAAAAATAGTATTTCAGAAGAAAATAGATGATGAAAAGTGAAAACAAATGAAAAGTTATTGACATTAAAAAAAAATGCAACACTTGCCAAAGGGTTGGCTCTGGTTTTATGATGACCTCATGGTTGCATGCAATTGAAATTTCTGCAGAAATAATGTTCATAGATAGTACCAACTTGTATTTTTTATATTAATTATTTGATATTTAATATTTATTTCTAGAAGGAAAAAAAATGAAAAAAGACTGAGACGGCAAGCAGTCCCATTGTGTGTATACTGTAGGAATTGCCAGTGTGGTCACTTGCCACTCACTCATGGACAAAATCAAACAATTTATTATATAAAAATATAATCTTTTTTATAATTTCTGGAAAATCATATAATTATTTATTTTATTCACTTTGATGTTTCAATTTAAATCTTAAGAGACACGTAAATAGAAGGTGGGTAGAATAGAAAAAAAAGAAGAAAAGGAAGGAGTAAAACCAGCTAGGCAGAGGAGAAAGTGGAGAGTGAGAATCAAAGAGGGTTCAAAAAGACGTGGTTTTGGAAAATGTGCGCCATTTAAACGCAATTGGTAGTAATAGCATACTAATATATTAATCTGAGTTATTAAGAATTAAGAATAATATATAAAGGGACCTAATGTTAATTCTAATGTTATTGCTAATAGCATTTTCTAGTTGTGGCTGCTAACAACTTACAACATTGTAGGCAGTGTCGTACATACACACATATCTTATTCTTATTATGTTATTGCTATGGATCAATAAAAACAAGCAATATCCTAATGTTCCACAATAATTAAAATATAATTGTAATTTTGTTCTCAAAGATAGAAGAAGACTCTGTCTCTGTCTCTGTATCTGTCTTTGTCTCTGTTCGTCTCTCTGAAGGAATCGCTAAGGATCACATTCTTTTCAAGTTTAGTTTCTGCTTCTGGGTAACTCTCAAGTTCTCTGCTTTTTTAGGGTTCCTTTGATTCTCAATTGGATTGCAATTGGGTGCCTCACTCTGTTCTGCTCAATTGCTGCCACTCTATCTGTTCATGGTAAGACTCATTAGCAGCATGTGATTCTGAATTGGATATCAAGTGGATATATATATATATATATATATTTTTTTTTTTCATATAGGAAATGGTGAATAGAGGAGGGAAATTTGTTGGAACAAGTACTTTTCTGGGTTGGGGATTCCTTTGGATTATATCGTGTTGGAAAATCAGTTCAACTCATGAGTTGGGATGAATTCTGTCAAAGGTTTTTTTTTTTTTTTTTTTTGGGGAGGTGGGTGTTAATACAAATTCTGAAATCCAAGGTTTTGTGAACATTTCTCTCATTACTTCAGAAAAGTTTCGAACTTCAAGCTTCAGTTTCGATTTCTGGAGTTTTTTTTTCTCATTACCGTTTTCCTGATTTATCGGTGGCTTTAGTGACAGTGGTGTGAAGCTGTGACAGGACATCAGTTATTGCAAGAAAGAGATAATGCAAACGTTCCTTTGCGTTTCTGCAATTGTAGCTTGTTTGGATTTGATTGGAAATCCTTTACTCACAAGTCATGATTCTCATTCTTTGCTGAATTTTCTCCTGCTATCTTCTCCGATTTCATGAGCTGAAACCTTTTCCTTGAAGTTTATTTACCTTAAGGAAGTTCTCATGCTGGTTGTTTCTTATGTTGGGTTTGTGTTGTTGGTGTAACGGGGTGCACGGGGGGAGTGTTACCTTTTAGTTTTACTATCACCAATTCACTATGTGTTGCCGTTGCAATCTTTTGAAACCTTTTCCTTGTCATCACAATGAAGAATTGGCACGGACCACACTTGTCATGTCTCATGCCGTTCTTGTGATCTAGTTGCTTTTATGTCTATATTTTTTTCCTCAACCTCACGTTTCTCCCTGTGAATTTTTGGCACAGAGACTAGCCGAACTTTTGACCTGACCAGTGAAGAGTGAACTGCCAGGGCAAACGACAAGGTTAGTTGGATAAGTCCTTGGTGCTTATTTTTAATTACGAGTTAAGATTATGGAATGAGGAAAATAAATAAAGAAATGAGAATCATTAATACTGCTGAAAATGGCCTAATAAAAAAAAGAAAAACTCAATGCTGTCAAAGAAAGTATGTCAATTTAAAAATAATATTGGAGAGCCCTGGTACAACTTAAAATGTATTGCTGCTCGTGAGTAACCTGCTACCTCTTCTTTGTTGGAAATGGCTTTTTTACTGTTAGTTTCCGTGTAAGTTGTAAGTGTTGTCTAAATTTTTTGAACTTTGATTGATGAATAGTCATCTTTATTTCTGGAATATATTTGAGACTAATCCTCATATCTTTGTGTGTATCTTGATGTCAGAGACAATAGAAACTTGTCATGTGTACAGAAACACAAGATTCTTGGTGGTGATTAACTGTGTCTTCTTTGTACTCAGGATATGGGCTGCTTTGTGTCCACTCCTAAGGATTCTGGTGGAAATAGAAGAAGACCGGGGAGTATTGGGGAGGTTTCTGTGTATGTTCCCGGTCTAAGAATTCCTAAACCTGTTGATTTTGCCCAGTCACTTGGTGATTGCTTGTCCAAGAATATAGTGGAGCGGCTGTCTGCACTTAGAACTCGTATAGTCGTAATGGCTGGCCAAGAAGGGCCTACAATTACAAGAACAAAAAGGAAAAATGCCACCCAACATGGTTAGTACTAGCAAGGATGAGTCATTTAATAATGAATGAGTTGCTCAAATTTAACGATGCATCACCCAATTTCATCCTCAGGAGGTTCAACACTGGCTGATCTTCAGCAGGCTCTTGAAGACTACTTGCCAGTACTTTTGGGATTAGTCGAAAACGGTAAAGCATGTTTTAGCGCATTCATACTTGATAAATATTCTCTTTATAACCTGTCCTGATTAATTGCTTATCTTTATGGTGCAGGAAGCCATTTACAATACAAAGTACAATTTGCTTGGGTGAATCAAGAGGATGATGCAGAGGTAATTCCTACTTTTTTAATTCATGTGTTTCTGCTTGGATTTGAATGTTTATTTGTATACAAAATAATTCTGATCATTTTCCATCTGCTCCACTTTCATTTTTTGTTTGTTGGTGCAACTGACATTTTTCCAGGAAACAGCCATGTCTAATGCTTGGTATGAAGTGTTGTCAGTTTTGCACTTGATGGCAACGCTATTACTATCACAGGGCAATTTATTACTTCTTCCCCGAATGTCCACTGATGGTCATCAGCCAAAAGTATCAGAGGGTGAGTATTAAGATTTTTTGATACATGTCAACATATTCCTTGTAACTTTCGGTGTAATCTTAATTTTTTTTACATCAAATAGCGTAAATACATTGGATCAAAATAATTCCAATTGGTGACACAAGTCGAATATCATGTGGTTATCTTGAACTTTTGGTTAATTACTGACAGAAAGCAGACGAGCTTCTGTTGATATCTTCCTAAAGGCAGCTGGGTATCTTGATTGTGCTGTAAGACATGTTCTTCCACAGTTGCCCGCCGAACTCAGGTTTGTATGCAATACTATCAGTTGACTGTCAAACTGTTTTGCGTAATCAACAATCTTCATTTTTATTTTCTTTTTATGACTCTTCTCATTGTGGATTTTGATTTTAGGAGAAATTTACCGGTAGACCTTGCAGAAGGAGTTCTTCGAGCGCTGTGTCTGCAAGCATTAGGACAGGTATTAATATATTTTCCTTGTAGAGAATTATGAACTGAAACCTATCACATTAACCAATGTTTCTTGTATGTTGTAACTCTATTGAGCCAAACTTCTTATCCATCATTCTTCTCGCGAAGTTATGTTGCATTTTCAAGCAAATGACTAATAGAATTAGCTTTTCTAGGGTTTATTTATATATTTACTATTAAATTGGGAATGGACTAGGCCTAACTCAATCCTAAAGCTAGCTGAAAAGAAAGGATTGCCCTAGTCATTATAAATGATCCTTTGTCATTTAGGCATTTTCTGGGACTGTGGATCTTTATACAATCCCATTATGCAGAGAGTTGGATATCTGGGATGTGGAGTTTTCTAGAGTGGATATTTGATGGTATCCTAACATCAAATAGGCTATACTATCCCATAAACTAACTTGGCCTTAACAATGGACTATGCTTGACTTCCCAAAATCTTAAGGAAGGAGTAATTCCTATATACTCAGCCAATTTTGGATCTTAACACACTCTTGACACCATGAACTTGACATGAAGTGTGAAGTTTGCTAGAGTAGACACATGTGGGTGATCCATCATCATGCGTGGATAGGCCTTAGGTATCATATTTTAAAGCAAAATAACCTGCTTCGGCTAGTAGGTGAGAATACATAAATGATTTAATATTTTATATAATGCTGATATCTATCATAAAATTGCACAAATAATTTGTTTAATATTAAAGTTCGCTAGACTGGGCTAATTAATAATAATGCTACAATGCTGGACTTTTTCTTTTAATGAATAATGTTTTTAGTGGCATGTCATGAGAATCAATATGCTTGATGTAAGAGAATACAACAACAAACAACCTTGTTCTATTAGGCGATGAGAACAGAGTAGAATTAATGCCTAAAGATAGGACAAGTTTTATGCTTCCTATATTTTTTTGTATTATTCATTTCTTTTATGAAGATAAAACTGCCATTGTAATCAGATAAAAAGGGTTATGGGCCCAAGATAATCTGCTCATGGTTAGAGTACAGCACATCAGACAATAATGTGAGCACCATTCAAATAGAGATTCAATTAAAAATCCTCTGTTCCTGACATAGATTCTTTTTCCACGTAAAATCTGTTACCATTCTTCAGTTTAATCTTCCACATTAAGTAGGCCACTTAAAATTTTTTGGTAAAGCATATTTCAGACCATTCCCCTTCTAAAAGTTTAGAGAAATATTAAGTGGATATGTATAAATTTGTTCATAATAATAGAAAAATTCTGTCACTTGAAAAAGAGTAGTACAAAAATTGATCATGTTGAATGATTGAATCAAAGAATAATGTCTTAGAGTTTTCAGTATATTTGTGCATGCCTTTGCTGCCATAATTTAGGAGAATGAACAGGCAAGGGTGAAAATAAGGAGTAAACTTATTAGGTCACTTGAATCTGAGAACATGTGTTTAAGATTTTAGTATTTACCCCAAATTTCAAGTCAACTCTTAGTTCCATTGATCTATAAATTGTAAAATGTAAATGTTATGAATTGAGGGTGAAATTTAAAGCTAAGAAGGGATAAAAAGGGGGACATTGTGCTTTGTGATTGCAATCATTGTGTAAATCCCTGATGGTTTCTATCATTTTGATTGAATTCTGCGTAAATTCTTTTGGATT
The DNA here is from genome assembly GCA_016859785.1 of Macrotyloma uniflorum. NCBI lineage: Eukaryota > Viridiplantae > Streptophyta > Magnoliopsida > Fabales > Fabaceae > Macrotyloma > Macrotyloma uniflorum. Next base: position 507,218 of record BDMB01000115.1, read on the forward strand.
TTGTCTTACTTAACATATTCGATGAAAAGTTTTAGGTCTGACAATGCATTTTTCCATTTAAGAATTTGTGATCCAAAAGCCATGACTTTGTATCTCTGACTCTCCTATCTGAGGTAGGGGAATGCCATGTAAAACATTAACAGCTTTGCATATAAGACTTGAGAAGGGGACTGTTCAGTATATAGATATAGATACCTTCCCAGCCTCTCTATCTCATCTATTTTGGTTATAATTATTTATTTTTCTTTGTTTTAATAGGGTGTAGATATCCAACTTGGAATGGCAATTGATAGTACCAAAGCCACTCTTGCAGTGAAGCGTAGACTAGCATGTGAGATGGTGAAATATTGGCAGCAGGTACAAATGCAAAGTTTTCAATTGTTATAATTAATGCATTTCAAATATTGATTGGCATATCTAATGGAATTATGGGAACCATCATTTTACCGCTGATGCATTTTATTTTTACCATTTCATATAAATTTCTTTCTTTCTTTTTTCCTGGGTGGGGTATGAGTTTTGTAAATAATGCTAGAACCTAGAAGTTGTACTTGAGCGTGTAATGTTCTCTACATAAATTCAAATTTAATATCTGTAAAATACAATTTTTTTTAAGTATATAAATCTTAATCACTTCAAATGTAGTGGATATCATTGTGTCCTCTGGAACAAATTTTTTTTCTGGTTTTGCGTTGTGTAAGTTCTTTTAACGTGATTTCTGTTCTGTTGATGAATTTGTTGGTTTCTTTCTAAAAGGATTTCAAAGCCAAGTAACTAACTTGCAACTGTTAATTCTCTATTTATCCTTTATTTTCTTTGTTCTATCCCCAATTTCTGATGGGATCTCCAACTTGTTTCTCTTTGTTCAATCAATAGAATTTTTTCCCTTAGACAAATTTTGTTTCAATTCTATATACTCGGTCTTCCTATGCATGTGTGTTCATTAGTATGCTAACATGAGTGCATTTAACAAGCATACATTACTTTATTTACACTTTTCATTTTTCAGGCTCAAGATAATATTATGAACCTTCCATTAGCAAATGGTTGGGGTGAAAAACATCGTCTTTTTGTGAAATGGAAGTATATTGAGGCAAAGGTTTGTGTTTTTTCTCCCCAGCTAGTTAATTATGATGTATTTCTTGATAATGATACAACTAGAGTGGAATTTTGTGGTTACTGGCTGCCTTCTGCTTACAAATGCAGATGAAGTATAAAATGAATCAATTAATCAATGGTCTATCAGATAAAATATGAAGTTTGTATTGAAACTTGAGAAGTCGAGGTGATTAGATCTTTATGTTTCTTTTGGTACAAAGTTTAGTTGGAAGTGGCTGTTCGGACATTTTGTTAATGACCGACCTATTTTTAAGTAGAGGCTGAAGTGCATGTTGGATAATCCATTTGCAACTATAGTTGTCATGTCAATCTGAAGCTTCTGTGTAGCTTCTGCATCTGAGATATTTGATGTGAAAATAAGTGTATACATGAGTTGCATTTTGGTTATTATTTAATTTTTTTACACCTACACGTTCTTTGCATCTATTTGTGGTGTGGGGGTGGAGGGGAGGACATTGTTCCAGGGTGACTAGTTGGTCGTGGGTTCAAATATGGAGACAACCTCTTAGCATATGCAAGGGTAAGGTTGTATATAGTAACCCTCTCCCATACCTTTGCTTAGCGAGGAGCCTTATGCCGCTGGGATACATAGGTTTTAGTTGTTTTTGTGTGGGAGAAGAGGAAGAAAAATCTCATTGACTTGGTAGTGGGTTTCAGCTTGGTTAAGGAAATGAGCACCTGAGAATATTATTCTGAAGCTATTTCATTTATTCTTATATTTTATGCCCTTAATCTTACTTAATGAGACCTTGAACAGCACGACTACTTGTATATATGGTTTCTTTTGATTTTAGGATACTCATGTATAATTTAGGAACAAGTAAAGAAGATGATTTTGGCAGAAGAAAAGAAAGTGATGTGAAGTTATTGATAATGCTGTTATGATTTCTAGGCTGCAGCATATTATTATCATGGATTGATTCTTGATGAGGGAAACACGGAAAAATCTCATGGGATGGCTGTAGCTGCTTTACAAGCTGCGGATGAGTATTTCAAAGAAAGTAAGAAGCTGTGTGAAGCATTCAATGCAGCACCCCCATTGTCAAGGTTATTCATAATATTTCCTTATACAAACTGATTTGTTTTCATGCTGTTATGTTATCTTATCTTCAGAAAAGAGTTATACTAATCTTTAAAACCTCCTTTAGTTAACGTTTAAATCACCAGTCATGTGTCTAATATTTAAGATTGGGTTAATACATATTTTCTAAGATTGTATTAGAACTTATCTTAAGAATATTTGTTTGACCAATTGTTATTTAGACAGTATCGAACAATTCATAAATATTTCATTTTGTACTCGAGATGTTCAGTTATCGGTATTAGGAAGGAGTGTTGAAGATTTCATAATGTCTAGAGATTTGACTAAAATAAAGTACATAAGGGAATGAAAAAGTCATATCATTGTAGGCATAGTATGATTTAGAGTTTAGTGTTGATTTCATTATTTATCTATTTACTATTCTGGCTGGAAACATAGCAAATTGTCATTTTTTCTGGAAGAGCATTAAACTAAGGTCGACGGCAGTTTTTATGTCTTGATTGAAATTGTGAAACACCTCAATTTGTCATGCCTGTGAGTGATTCTTGAATAACTTAATAAGTTCGATCTTTCTTTTACCTCTGAAAGTACAAATGATATAGTGCCCTCATTATAGAATTCAGTAAAATGATAGTGAAGAATAAAAAGTGGAAACTATGGTAATTATACGTTGAAGATCATATGAAACTTACAACATTTTAGCCATACCTTCTGATATAATTATTAATTTGAATAAACTTAGCTAAATTTTTTGGCCTTTCAATGAAGTTATGCATTCCCTCTTCCTTGCTCTAGATGTAATGCAGCACCTTAGGAATCTCAAACAGTTCAATATTTTAAAACCTTTTTAATTGCCCCTATGTATGAACCGAAGCTAATCACTGAGATGTCAGGCAATGGTGTTAATTCATTCATCTTTTAAGCTCTCTTAAACGAAAATAGTACTTTTGGTTGTAATATTACATTTCATAGTCCATCTAACTGGAAGTCATGGTGCAGAAATCCACCACTTTGGGGGACAATGAAATATCTTTGCGAGAAAATTCCTAAGGATGCTTCAAGTAAGGTGCGAATAAACCGTGATCTGTACACCTATGAGAGGTAAACTTTTGTGCATTAGTAAACTGTTGCATAAATGAAGTTTCAAAGTTGGTAATTTCTTGTTTAGTGAAAAGTGAAGTAGATTACTGATAAAATCATGCGTTTTGTGTCGATGTTTTATTACAGAATCATGGAAACAGCACCAACATTGCCTGATTTTGCCTTGGCTTTAAAACCAGATGAATATCAACTTCCTCAGGTGGATTCCTCATGGAAAACAGAAAATGTGAAAGGGGGACAAAGTGGTGGCACCAATCATCTCAATGGATGACAACATAAAAATTGATTAAACCATATAAATTTGCAGACCCTCAGAGATGTCAGCTTATCAGAAAGAAGGATGCGAATCAACTTCAAGCTCAGAAGGGTGATTTTTCAATGCTTGTCAATAGTTGAAAATTAACTTTTCTCACTTTGTGTCTATCTTTTTCCCGTTTTTTCTTCATAAATTGATTCGCTCCTCCACAACATTCGAAAAAAGAAGGCCAGCAAGTGGAAATAGAGCTTCAAGATGGATTTAATGTAAATTATCTACTTTAGGAAAAGAAAGGGTTTCCTTGCCATTACCCCAAATAATATGATTATTACTGTTTTGTTTCTGCATAAAGTCAGTCAAATCCTCCATTTGTCAAACAAAGTTGTACAAGTGATTGTGTGTATAATTTGACTTGTTCATTGCAGAGAAAAGATGGTTTCCTTTAGGTTGTGTTTAATGCGACGGAATTTATGACGTGTTAACAGGTGATCTTGATGTGTTAGCAGCATCCTTGACAAATTAACAATATGAACTCGACATTTTATCAAACAATGGTGTAGATGCTTTAGTTTTGATTGATATTATTTTAAAATATTAAGAATAATGAAATAAGAATAGAAAATAAATCAATTTCACAGCTGAACATTTTTAGATTTATTAACCTTACTACTCACCTTGTCTCTAAATATCCTTGATGAATCCTTTAGCTTATAAAACTAAAATGCCACGTTATTTTCTTTGATACTATCAAGTGATGTTAAGAAAACTGTACTATAGTATATATAGTCTTGATTTCTTTTAAATTTATTCTCAAATTTAGTTGTCTCCTTAACCACTTAGAGTTATATCTTTGAAGGATTTTTACTATCTCTAGAACTTTTTTATGCTGTTTAAGCTGATTGGTAAAATGTTATAATACAATGCACAGTGTATTTGTTAATTTTCGTAGACGTTTTTACCTGGTGAATAAGTTTTTATTATACTTTTTTATTTTAATACGTTCAGGCATTTGGAGGTAATAATTCGTTACAATGCCGCTTTAAATAGGAAATATTTCGTTAAAAGATCATTAATGCTGAAGATGAGGTTCGGGTAGTATTGCCCATAAGATCAATAATCCCCTATGTCTACTGTGGCTAGGGAACTTAAAGAGGAAAATAAATCACATCGACTATATATACGAGCAATGTTATGTATAAAACAACCAATACAACTATCTAACTCCAGATTCACCTCCCGAAACAGATCTAATGTTTCATTTAAGGAGAAGTGAATGGTACAACATTCACGATACACTGCAAAATCGTAATGACTAGTGTGTCAGATTACTATTTTTCAGGCGTTAATAAGAAGCTTAAATGGGACAGGAATTCTCAACATATTGCTTCAATATCTTTCAGCTACCGTAACAAATTGCAATCTACTCTGCTGTGCCATTTGTATCATCTCCTTCAGTCAATTGCTTTTGCTTCTCTTGTTCCACTGTTTAAAAAAAGCATTGTAGAGACTCCAAAATTCATTAGGAGGCACGACTACACAAGTAATTAAGATGAAGGTGTAGTTGTCTACAAAATAAACAAACGATAGAAAAACTAAGAGCAGTTCCCTTATCCAACTAAATAGAATATAGATTGAGAATGTGCATACTTATGGCCACCGGAAACTAAAGACCCTATGAGATTTGAAATTGCGAATACTAAATTTAGTAGTCATATCTTAGATTCACTTAGTACCTAGATGGCATTCTGTGACCGTGTCGCATGTGAATCTAACCTAACTTCATCTAGTGGAACAAGACTTCTATTGTTTTTTAAAGTATTAGTTTTAAAGTTTAAGCCAAAGTTATTAGAGTTTTAAAATTTGTGATTTGAATTGCATGATTTGATATAATTTAGCAAGCTGATAATCCATAATTTCATATCATGTGATAAATCACAAACGATTTTGAATCATGCAATACGTGCATGAATTGAGGTTATTCTATATTATATGAATTGCATGATTCAACTTGTTTTTTCTTTTTCCACTTTTTATTTTCTTCTGCAATTCTAGTCAAAGAAAGTAAAAAGTCAAGTTTAAATTGCTGGAAGAAATTGAAGGAGAGCTACTAAGGCCCCACTATTTGGTTATTCCCTTGCTTTGTTAAAGAAATAAAGAGCCAAATATAATTAATTGAGACAAAAATGCACTTTTAATTCAGTCTTTTAAGTTACCCTCAAGAAATGTTAAATTTTTCGGGCATACTTATTTGTTTTAGTAACGACTTATATCTAACAAAAATGTCACCTTGTCCTAAACACTAACTCTATTTCATTGACTAGCATAAATTGCCTAATTGACAAAAATGGCATCACAGTCATCACATTTGGGTCTTTTTGGGAAAAAAGAAAAGAAAAGAGAAAGACACATAGCGTATTTCTACTTTTTCCTTCCGTCTTTCCCTTTCATAATATCTAGCAAGTTTTGGAGACCAAAATAATTTCATAATATTTAGCTAACCAACTGATCCCCCATTTTGCTAAAGATCAACCAACTGGAGCCAAGTAAACATTAGCCAGCAGTGAACTAAACACGTTTCTTGAATGCAGCATCGCCTTTGAAAAGAAAAAACAAATTGAGGGGAAGAAAAAAAAACCGGCAGTATTTATTGAACAGAACTATGACTCAAATACCATCACAAACAGTTTGGTTAATCTGTCAATAGGAATTAGCATTTAGGGCAAAGCTGACGAGACAAATAAATGATAAAGGACAACAGGGAAACCCAAAGCAAACTCAGCGACAGATAGCATAGTTTTCCAGCATTAATTAATAGTTGGCAAGGAAAACCATCGGACAGTATTTGCATATGGCATAAAATTCATGTAAAGAAACAAGGTATTATAGAAAATTAGCAAAACTAAAAGAAAACACCATAACCATTCAGCATTGAAAGATTTCTCATCGAACAAAACAGTCAAGGAATAAGGACATGGTAAACGTACCCATGAGTTGATAGAGAGCCTTCTGAGTTCGCTTCTCCAGCTTATCAAGCTTCTTCTGCACATCTCTCCGCAAGTCCCAGTTAGGTTTCTTCGGAGCAATATTCAGGAACGGATCCTAATTTAAAAAAGAAAAAAAAAAAATATATATATATATATTAGTAAACGAAGAGACAGTGAGAAACAATGATGGATTCAGTCGAAGTAGAGTTGTACCTCCTGCGCCTGAGGCTCGGGTGGAGGCACATCGACAGGGTCTTCGAACTTCGGGAGCACCGCAGGGGCAAGCTTTCCTTCCTGAAGGTTTTTGTCGTGAGGAACGTAGTTACGGAACTTCATTCTGCAACGCAATTTCAACAACAGTGAGTATTTGTTTATGTAGCAAAGAAAGAGAAGGGAACGAAGGTAGATGATAGACTCACTCTTGTTGTTGATCTTCTTCTTCTTCTTCACCATCGCCATTATCCTTAGGTTCGGGTTCGGATTCAGGTTCGGGAGCACTGGACAACTCCTGAGCGGCTCTGAGAGCTAGCAGTCTCTCGCGACGGGACGCGATGCTTTGCTCAATCGAATCCTCTTCACTACCCATTTTTTTCCCTCAATCAAAATTTGTTCTACTCTATCTGTGTGTATTTATGTATACACAAACCCTAATCCTTCTTCTTCTACTCTAACTCTGTATCTCCATACACACACATACAAACCCTAATCCTTCTCCGCAGTTTCACTACTTCACCTTCTCCTTCAGATTCGATCGTCCAATGTCCGACCCAAAGGTTCAATTCACGTTTTTATTTTATACTGCTCTTTTTTTAATTTTATTTTATTTAAAAATATTTTTGATAAATAAATCATTTATAATTAATAATGTAAATTTAATACATTATTATTATTTCTTTAAAATTAATTTAAAGATAAATATGAAATAACGTAATTATTTTTATTATATATATATATGTACAACATATTAATATATTATCAATATGTAAATTCTTAAATAATACTAATAATATATATAAAAAAAATCTTTCTTTCAAGTTTTTTAATTTTTTATTGTCTTTAAGAAATTCAATGGAGTGAACATCAAATAATAAATAAAATTTTAAAAAGAGGGAAACATAGTGAATAGTGAAAAAAAATTATTTTATTTTTTACATTTTGAAATATATTTTAAATTGGTTAATATGATCTATTTTTCAAAAATAAAATATTAATTTTGAGTGTAAAAAATCAGTTCCTTTAATTGGAGGTAAAGAATATTATAAATACACAATTACAAAAAAAAAATATCATATCACTTTCAATCTAAAATATTAAAATAATAAATTTATGAATTTTTTTCATTTATATATTATTTAATTTTTTTCAGATTTTAACTAATACGTTAAGAACACTTAAACACTTTGTTACTTCATTTTATGTGTAATTTGTTTACAACCCTCGAATTCATGTTAATTTCCTCCACGCTAGGCTTTTGATCAAATAATTTAGAAATTCAACAAAAAATTGTTGATTTGGAAAATAGGATTCATAGGATTTCATGTGTTTTACAACCCTTCTTTTCTCTTTCTTCAATTGGAGGAAGTTTGAATAATTTATGCCGTTTCTATGTTTTTTCTTTATTATCTTAAATCGGTGATTTGTCGCACATTCTTGTCACCGAATCTTGAAACGTTTATCCACTTCATCAAGATCAGGCAATCGGATATACTGTCAAAATCAATAATGTTAAAAATAGAAAATAACAAAAAAATTGTATGGAACTGCTGCAATAGTCGTGTAAGAAATGTGAAAAATGTTTCATGACATCCCATGCTGAGAGACTCACAAAGAGAAAGACATAAATAAGAAAAAAAAAAATACAGATATAACAACTGATGATATATTGTAATAGCAAAGAAAAATAAAAAATGGGGTGTTCGTTTTATGGAGTGTTCAAAATCTAGAACTCAAAAAATATTCATGAAAGAATTAAAAATCTTCCAATCCTAAAAGAAAAAAAGAATAAAAGCAAATGAGATGAAGCAAGACGAACTCTCTCATAATGGAAATCAAAGTTTCATTCTGAATTTGCAGTTGCTAGCCTTGATGCTTATGAGATTATTAGATGATAAACTATCCACCACCAACAGGCATTCCCCCAGGACTCTGACCTTCATCAGCTTCAACCTCCCAAGCTTGATGGCTATTGGTGCATGCACCTTCAGATCCAATGGAATGCGTCCTGTCTGCTGTTGCTGCTGCAGTGCCGTCATTAAAGTGCTTCCAGACTGCACTTGACCACTCAAGGACACATTGAGCACTGTTTTGTTCTGGTGACCTTGGTAGAATTGGGGCAGTGACCCTTCACAAAGCCTTGTGTTTGTGTACCACACACTTAACTTTCCACCCTTTTCATAGTAGATGCCAATCTTCTTGTTTGGGTTGTTTGCTGTGATCTTCACATCAAACTTTGCATACAGACTCATGTCAAAGTTAAGCCTCAGATCACTTATCCTCAGGGTGTCAACTGAGTAATCCGGAAGTTTTGGTCTGAAGACTAGGTAAAGGATTCCAACACTTGCAGCCAAGATAAGGAGGAGGAGAACAAACAAACTTATTGTCCAACACATGCACTTGCAGCGGCAGCTTCTTTTCTGTGGTTTAGAGTATATTGCTGGCACAGAATGTAGCAGTGGAGGACGGTGTAAAGGGATATCCTTTTCTGATCTTGAGGAGCCTGGAGGTACCAATGGGGTTGTTGGGGGAGGTGGTGCTTCCCCCTCCATAGGGTGGATCCTCAGTCTCTGATGATCTGCCATGAATACAAGTAATTTACTGAGTACTATTCTCACTCAAATTTTTGTGATGGCACAGTTTTATTTCTAGCTTGTGTTGCTCCTATATACAAGCTTATTTGACTTCTAAATATGAAAAGTACTATTCGATGTTCGATTGATTGATTGGTCTGTCAAAAGGTACAGTGGTGTGGTTACCTTCCTCACCTACAAACTGCATGTTATTTACCGAAATAGATCAGTGGTAGTTCATCTACATATTGACACTGTTGTATCGCGTTGCGTCAGATACAAGGGTTCCTTTTTTACATTTTCTTTCATCGAGGCCACGACGCCTGTAAAGATGCAGGTTGACCGACACGTGAACAAGCTATATTAACGATACTACTTAGACAATATTCATATCTTTGCACTTTACTGATTTTGCCACTTTACTCTTGTGTGAGATAATTTACAACAATGCGTTATGCACCAAACATCATCATTTCGACAGTAAGAAATGCATGGCAGGAGCTGGTAATTCTTGTCACAAATGAGGAGATAGACGTATTGACATTCTTTCAAACTTACTTTGCAATGAAGGAAACCTTACTTACACATTAAGGCTACTTTTTTACACTTTACAAAAGACACTATGGTATATAGGTAATACACTTAGGTCTTAACAAAAACTTAACCAAGCACTTAGTTGACTTCAATTGGGTCTTAGGATGTTCCTTCTAGCCAAACAAAGTGTATACGAATCTAGGGAGGTAGTTTGTAATGCATATCCATCGTAATCAGGAATTATATTGGTTACCTAAAAACAAGCTTATTCAACACAACTCCTAAGCTTGTCTTTGAATTTATTGTGTAGACAGCAGTTGCCTTTAGCTGGGGCCAATTCTGACTTTAGTATTGAGAAATTTTGTATATACCGCTAACAATTTTTAAAATGGAGACCTCGTGAACAGAATTATCAATAAATTAAATAACCTTCAGCAAAGTCTTTCTGAGACCTACATGACTAAACGACTTTCTTTACCATTATATAAACATAAAGCTAGGTAAAAAGAAATTGAAAGTTGTATGGCAGGTTAAAACAAATGGTGTCCAAATATCAATAATGGTTAGCATCATTTGTGCTTGAGGATAAAATTTAGCTGGCATAACAACAGACAGACTTTATGATACCAAATCAAGCAAGTTATCACAACAATTCCAATGCTAAAATCTACCATCTTTAATAGAAGAAGAGACCGGATCAGAGATCTTCCCCATTTCACATATGTAAATCCAAAGATAATAATTCATAACCAATTGAACCAATTTTCATTGCAATATCGGTATAGTAATCCTAAGCAAGTTTTATAAAAATTTTATACAGAAGAAACAATTGCGATTGTTATTCAATCTGAATCTCTTGTGGAGCTGCCTCAGTTGTTGACTCCTCTGTATTCACTTCTTCTTCACTAATACCTGCAGCTTCCACAGTCCTAGTAACCCATTCCTTGAGAGGCTCCTCATTCAAATCAATCCTTAAAATACCCGCAAACATTCCACCCAAAAATGCCACTGGTTCCTGCAATTATGGCAATTACAAAAGGTGATAAAAACAGGTCAAATTTTCAAATGTCAATCAATAAAAATCCTTGTGGCAGAGCAGAATGCTTTTTCAGCCTAGTATTGCGACAAAATCCAAGTTAACTAAATGTCAAGAGTCAAGGAATACTAACAGCTAATCAATGCGTCGAGATTATTGGCAGCAGGCTTTTAACAAAGTAATAGGGTTTCATTATTTCAAGTTAGCAACATAATAAAACCAACTTTTTATTGTATGTCTTTATAGGATAAAAACAGGGTAAAATCAATAAACTATTTACCCCTGATTAGCAGGAATTCGGTGCTGCTTGGAGAATTGAATAAAGAATTAAATACATTTTAATCCCTGCAATTATCTTGAAATATTTTTTTTCCTTATGCTTTTAGAAGAATCAATTTTGTTCTCCAATTTTTAAAAATATATAATTTTAAATCTTTTATCAACTTTATAACAGTAAATAAATATTACTAAATATTATATTTAGATATAAATAATACTAAATCATAGTTAATCCTTTTATCAATTCTATTAAAATAAAAAAATTATCACTAAATGTTAAATTTAGATATGAAAAAGGATTAAAATCATATATTTTTATAAATTGGAAGAGTGAATTGATCCTTCCAAAAATATAAAGATCAAAAAATTTTTTTAGACAAATACAGGAATAAAAACAAATTTAACCTTTAAATTAGAAATAAAACTAACTTCTGCATAAGCTAAGATTAACTTATGCATGAAATAAAAATCAGATTTTGGAGAAACTAATACGAAATAGCTTATACAAATTAGCTCATGAAAAAAATAATTTTACCTTACACAAAATCAATTTCATTTTTCTTTCTTATTTGTCTCTCCTAGAAGCATTTATGGAAAAGTTACTCCAAAAAGATCATTACAAATAATTAACACTACAACATGTTCCTGTGTGATTAATTATTGACAAAAAAATACACAAGATTGAGCACTGGAAAATCTTTGTCCTCTACTTACATACATATAAAAAAGCATAACTACATTTAATGATCATACTTATTAATAGAAGATAACTGTAATTAATAGGGAAAAGTCAAACAATCCTTTTCACATATGAAAAAAATTGACAAATAAATAGATGTCTTTTTCAAAATAAGTTACCATTCTGTATGTGTTAGGACTGCATCTTTTTTTGACGGCAGTATGTCTGTGTATGCTTCATATATATTTCAGCATCCAAAATGCTCATGCTCAAATTAGAAATGCCGGTTTCAGTTATCTCCCAAAAACATTTGCATCACATTCAGTGGTTACGTGATTAAAAAAGTTAGAAAACGTGATATTGGTAAAGTACTATAAGATGGAGAAGCAACTGTTAATAATCTCATACCAATGTGGACATAATTTAATCACCACATGTAGCAGTAGTATACTGAAATCTATTTGATTGGTAATTGAATGTCATATTTTCAATAGGTTGGCATAAACTTGCTTGAAACTTCTCAAATATTTCCCACCACGAGCTTTATCTATTGATAACTCATTTGTTTTACGAACCAGTGGTAAAAGTGTTTTGACTATGGGCAATAATTAAGCTTAACCTGACTTCTGAAGTTGGCAACAAAGGTCACATGACACAACTCCGGAGTATGTTAGTTCTTTTTTGTAATCATGCCATATAGTCCCACCAGTAAACCACAAACATTCAACAATATCAGTGGATCTTTCACTGTGCCCGGCCCCCCAACAAACCTTCAGTTCTATATAAAATAGAACAACTTATAACTGCAATTCATACAACAACTTATACAATAGTATTTCTTGTGTCTATCTCTCTTCATCATTATGGCATGTAATAAATGATTTGCAAGATATAGACACACAAAAATATGTTTCAGAAAATGGTTATATGATTTGATGTACAAAAAACATTTATCATAAAACCAAGGCAACAATATACTAGCAAAAGTATCCCGACCTATTACCTTGTCCAACACAAATGTCTGATTGGGATTACGTTCCTTAGTGGTTCTTGCATTCCAAGTGGCAAGAGCATCTAGTATTCTAGTCTCCCTAGTATGTATGCTACCACTTGGCTCTTCATCACGAGATAAGATAGTAACATCTAAGCTCAGTTTGAAATCCCAAACGTATTTTACAGGGATACCAATGGTGTTATGAAATAATTCTATCTTTGTTCGAAATGGAAAAATATTGCATAGCTTTGAAGTACAACTAAGGCCGTGTATCCCTCTTCCTCATAGTGACACGCATTTTTAAAGTCAATTGCAGATGAAGATGACTCCTCTAAGAGTGTCCATACATCCTTGATTTAATTTAAAGAGCATTTTGATACTAATGAATTAAATCTGAAGAGCAGATACACCTTAGCTTGTTCATTTTAAATTAAATTTCACTTCATAAAAAAAGCATTTTTCATTGCATACATGCTATGCTAGAGAAAATACTTAAGAGAGGGTAATGAAATGAAATACGAAATGCGAATCAAAACATCGAAATATATACAAGTGGTGAGAAGAGCAGGCATTCATACCTTGAGAGCTTCTTTGACGATGGGGTCCTGTTCAGGATTAAAGAAAAAGGCTTTAATCCCATTTCCATTCCTTTTCCCAGTTCTATAGATGGTTCTGCACATTCCTCCTATGCTTGGCCCATGTGACAATAACCTAGCTTCTTGCTTCGATTTCCAGCACTGTGAATTTAATTAATGAGAGAAAAATGAAAAAGTGAGGTGTAACGGAACAATAGAGGAAGAAGATAACGAACCCTTGTAGATGGCTGCGACAACAAAGGAGAATTAAGAAGAAGAGACATAGCTAAGCTTGCTTTGCTCTGCAACACAATCTTTGCGAGTTTAAAGTTGAGAAATGCTAATAAAAAATTGGACTAAATAAATCTTTTTCTCCTTCCATTATTTTTTTTTTCAATTTCATTTATTTATTTATTTTTATTTTTTGGTTCCATAGTGAATTAATATATTTTCAAAATTAATATTATTAAATTATTTTAAAAAAATATAATATGACGTAAATATAATCATATTATTAATTAAATAATTTAATAATATTAATAGATAAGATAATATTAATCCATTAAAAAATAAATTTATATAAAAATAATAGTAAAATTAATTTTTTTTTTAAATAACGGAAAAAAATTATTTTATCTAAAAATTTTATAGGAAAGTGTGAATAATAGTTCTTATCGTGATTTTTATTTTAATGTAACTTCACTGTCATTTATAATAACAAAAAATATTTTGATATATAGTAAAGTGAATTACTATTTAAACCACCCAAAAAAATAAATATGGTCTGAATTTAGTTCACTGATTTTTTGTTCTCAAAATTTAGAATTTTGGTTTAGTGAATTATGATACTAATTCAGATTAAATTGAATTTATATTGTTAAGATAAATTCTAAGGTAAATATGTGTTTATTTGAATATAGGAAGGGGGGAGGGATCAGGCACCTCTGCTCGGATTTAAGAAAGGGAAAATGGATTGGATTAAAGAAAAAAATACTGATTTGTGTGGAAATTATAGAAAAATTAATTATTATTCTTTATTCACCATCTCTAATTGATAGTGAATTTTGTTTTTTTTTAATTAATAATGATAAATATATTAATAAAAATTGATACTAAAAATATAAAAAATAATTATAAGATATAATTGAAAAAAAATATGTAGAAAGTTAAATAATTAATTAAATAATTATCGCTCTTTTTACTGAATAGTTAATCTATATTTAGCAAGTAGATGATCTAACATATAAAGAATAAAATTAATGATTCATACACTATTCTGCAAAAGATTTAACAATCATTGAGATCTTATACTTGATTCATAACCAGGAGTTCAGTTGAGTTAGAAAGAAAATTTCTTCTGCATCTACCTTCTTATTGCGAAACAACGCATCTTTTCTATACTTCCACAAACTCCACGCTACCCCAAATCACATTACCTTCCAATATATATTAACCTTCTTGTGTTGAAAATGAATATAGTATTGTAACAAATGTTGTTTGAAAGTTTTAATTTTACAAGTCTTTATATCAAACCACTTATAACATTTATTCTGCACCACATTAACTATTTTTCACTCAAAAAATAAATGTATAATGGATTTCTCAGTTATGATGAACTCTCTTTATAAATACAATTTGAGAAGAGAAAAATTGGCTTGGTAGAGTATTTACATGACTCTTATTTTCATGATTTCATCATCATTACAAGTACTCTGACTTTGAGATGTGTAGATAGAGTATGAAAACAAGATAGAGCTGTATTAGTCTTACCACAAATTTGATATTGTGTTTTACTTTTATCTCATTATTGTTTCTTCCAAGAACTATTACCAAGACCTCTGCAATTGGTGTTTCTTCTACCTTGAAATTAACCATTTTGATTTGTACCAAATCTGACTGGTATATGTATAAGATTAGCTTGCAAAATTCTGCATTGCAAAAACATCCTGATCTTCTTTCTTATGTCTTACATAGCTATTTTTTAGAGTGATTAGGTGAAATAGTAGATTTAACTAAAAGATTATATGCATTTAGAGTGTGGTTCGGAGAAATAAAGATATGTTCATATGTATCATAGGAGAGAGCTAGTAGAGGCCAATAAAAGTTTTCTTTTATGTACAGGAGATAATCATTCAAAGAACTTATTTTTTTTAAATTTTAAACTGTGTTTTGAGTTGAGTTACCTTAAAAAAATTCAAAATAAATCTGTAAGGTTTTTTAAACTTGAAAAAGTATGATCCCATCCTATTATTCTTCCATGAAGATTTGACAACATAGAGGTGTTTAAAAATGAATTGATTCGATTGAAAAAAAATAATCGAAAATTGATAAAAAAAAAACAAAAAATCAAATAAAATTGTAAATTTTTGGATTTCACGTACGTAGTTTGGCTCGGATTGCAATTTAACATTTCAGAACCGATCTAAACCAAACTGAATTAAATCGCAATATTTTATTAAAATATAATTATATTTTTAATTTTACTTTAAAGAAAAAATCTAATATTTCTTATTACAACTTCCGTTTCAAGATCAATTTTCTTGAGAAATCTCATCATTATGATTTCATTATCACGTCATCAACATTTATTTCAATTCATCTTCACCATCATATTCTCACCTTCTATTTAAATCATTACACATTCTCACCTTTTATTTAAATCATTTTTTTTCATTACAAGTGATATGATTTTCTTAATTTGATTTACTTTTTATTTGTTCTTGTTTTATATTTCATTTAATTTCGTATTTATTGTTTGTTTTATTATATATTTCAATATTCACTAGATAAATATTTTATTATTTCTCTATTTTGATTTGAGATTCAAGTTCATTTCAATTAATTTTATTTTTATTAGAGTTATTTTTATTTTATTTTTTATATTTTTACAGAGTTGAATATTTTTCTTTATAGTAATGTTCATCTAGATTTATAAATGAATCATATTTTGTTGATGAACGAGTAATGAGATATATAAAAATTTTAATATTCTATTTTAAAATAATATATAATTTCAATTTTTAATAACAATGAAAATTTAGGTGATAAAATAACAACTTTAAAAATTTTTAAAGTATTAAAATTACTTAACTTATACTCATTCTTGTATAATATTATTATTTTCGGTTTACAATCTTTTAT
Source organism: Macrotyloma uniflorum (assembly GCA_016859785.1). NCBI lineage: Eukaryota > Viridiplantae > Streptophyta > Magnoliopsida > Fabales > Fabaceae > Macrotyloma > Macrotyloma uniflorum. The sequence continues at coordinate 523,744 of BDMB01000115.1, forward strand.
TTTTCCTTATTATAATCATACATAAACTAGTATTATACTTATATAACATTTAATAATAATTATATTTTTAATAGTTTATTATGTAATATTTTTTTAATTTCTAAATAACATATTTATTATAATTATATTTTAATTTTAAAAATAAAAATAAATTTATTTTTAATAAAAAATAAAATAAAATTAAAAATTAAAAATCGTAAAAATCAAACCAAATCAAATTGATAAAATTGATTTAAATTTTTTTTTCTGTTTCAACTTAATCGCATAAACTTTTTATATTTAATTTTAATATATTTTTAGTAAAAATTGAACAAAATTGCACGCAAACACCCGTAAACAACATGAATACTAAAAGTCATGTAAAAATCATTTTATCTTTTTATCCCATTGGACATATATGTATTTGTGATCAAAATTTATCTGCAGCATCTTTGCATTTGTATAGTATTCCTCTTTCTTTATGCAGTTTGTGAAATTGGATAGTACTATTTGCTTGTACTTTTTATATGAAAAAATTTCAACATCTTACACTAATATCATTAAAGATATCATAATTACAATAAAAAAATAATAATAAAGAAAAAAAAATGAGAAAGATGTAAATAAGAAAAACATATAAATTAATTAACCTGTATCATGAGATATGATGAAACTTTGTATAAGTGAATGCACAACATTGTACTAAAACTCAAACAGAAAATAAAATAATAGAAAAAATAATTATTATCTTTTATTTTCTAATTATTTTTTTTTTCTAATTTTATTTTCTAGTTTCATTATGTTATTCACCTTTTATTTATATATATATATATATATAATAATAAATATGACTTTTTTTTTTAAAATAATAAGAAATGGTTAATTTATTAGATGATTTATTAAAGACATGGAATAGAGAAAGTTAACAATTGTTGAAGCAAATGGAACTATAGTAAAGAAGAAACATTAAACATGAAATGCAATAAGTTTTATTTTGTAAAAAATTTGAAAAATGTAAAAATTACATTTTCATTTATCTTTATCAAAATAAAAGAAGATATGAATTAATCTTTCACACATTAGATTTTGACACATTCATAATCCAACTCACTCATTTAGGCTGTGAGAAATTGGGTAACAACAATACACTATCATTTTAAGTTAAATTATTTTTTCTATACAATTTGATAAGTATAACATTTGATTTTTTTTTTAGGTCTTTCAACCAATTAATTAAACCATTCCAATATTACGTAGATAGAAATACTTTTTTATAAAAAAAATAGATATAATTCATTATCTATCTATATCTATATATAAATACATATATAAAAAATTCTTCTATCTAGGAAAAGTATATCTATATATATAAATAGATAAGATAAATATATTATATATATATACACACGATAACATTAAAAAAACAAATTTATATAAAAGAATAATATAGAAGAGATTCGAGTATAATGAGCCATCGTTAAAATCACAACCGAACAAATAAATTTGTATTTGTTGAAAAGGGATGAACATAAAAACAGGAATCATATTACATATCAATATTTGCATGAAGGAATAACACACATCTCCACGTGCCGAGCTTTAAGATTTTCACAAACGTAGGTGTCTTCACGGCTCGAACCTGTATTTGGCTCACATAAGTTATGGCCCTCCACATTTCATCCATGCAAATAAGTGACCCCACCTTCATCCAACCTCAAGTTGCATATAACATACACCCTTCTGCGAATGTGAAATGAAGAAAGAATAGTGCTGTGAATTCTCTCAGCTCTTCGAATTAGGGGATCAGGGTCACAGCATATGTTATTGTCGAATCATGGCAACAAGAAGATACGAGTTTGGAAGGATGAGTGAGGCTAGCCACCCCGACTCTATGAGAGCCACCTTTGCTGAGTTCATCTCAACTTGCATCTTTGTCTTTGTTGGAGAAGGCTCAGTCCTTGCTATGAGTCTGTATCATATATATAAATATATATATGCTTACTCAAAACTTATATTATAACCTTTCTCCTTACATGCATGCTATATATTATATATGAGTATGAATATATATTATGTGGTGTGATGAGTTTGTGATTGAATTGTGTGGTTGCAGAACAAATTTACAAGGTACCTGGGTCATCAGCTAGTGAGCTAGTGGTAATTGCAGTGGCTCATGCCTTTGCTCTATTTGCTGTCATTTCTGCTACTGCGCATGTGTCTGGTGGACATGTGAATCCTGCTGTCACATTTGGTGCTCTTCTTGGTGGAAGGATTTCTGTCCTTAAAGCCCTATACTACTGGATTGCTCAAATCCTTGGTTCTATTGTTGCTGCTCTCTTGTTGAGGCTTGTCACTAACAATATGGTATGCTACATCAAATCCATCTTTCCCTTTCTATTTCTGTCTGTTGCATCCAACTAATTATCATTGTTATATGAAAAAAAAAATCATGTTTTCCATCAACTTTAACTTGACACTTTGTAAATTGAAATCTTTACTTACATATACTACTAAAAGATTGGTCAACCAATTTTAAAATTGAGATTTTTACATGTGGTGACATATAATTTTCCTTTCATTCAAGCACCAATAGTAAATATATGATGATGAAAACCTGAAAAAGGTTACATATCATCAATTTGGTATTTCTATTTAAAATTAACCAAAAGAAAATGAAGAAATCATTGTGCTGACTGTATTGTTGTTGGGTGTTACAGAGACCAGAGGGATTCAGTGTATCAACAGGGGTTGGAGCATTGCATGGTCTTATACTTGAAATTGCCCTCACATTTGGTCTAATGTACACTGTCTATGCAACTGCTATTGATCCTAAAAGGGGAGCCATTGCCACAGTTGCACCCTTAGCCATTGCATTTGTTGTAGGGGCAAACATCCTAGCTGGTGGACCTTTTGATGGAGCATGCATGAACCCTGCCCGGGCTTTTGGGCCTGCATTGGTGGGCTGGAGGTGGAACTACCACTGGATCTTCTGGGTGGGCCCATTAATTGGAGCAGCCCTAGCAGCAGTCCTATATGAATACGTTATGGTCCCAATTGAGCCTCCTGAGCATGAACCTGTGCCTGCTGAAGAGTACTAGTTAATTTGGTGTTATGAAATAGGCTTAACTTAAGCTTATGTATCTGTTTTTCTTATCTTATGTTTATCCATCTGAGTTTGTTACTGTGTTTATGCATTTTCTTTGATGCTGGTTTGGACTTTTGAGTATCAACACTGCAAACTTGTTTAGTGTGTAGATGTTGTTTTCCATCTTATGCTGAATAAAGTGAGACCCCTAGTTTCTATATTTTGTGGTATGTTAGTTTCTATATTTTTCTTTTGTTCTTCCTTTAGAAACAGCTTCTGACTCACTGCACTTACCAGTTAACTATTTGCTAATAATGCACTTTCAGTGAGGAAATTGTTTAGATATATTTTAGAAGTTTCTTTTCAATCATTCCATTCTCAAAACTGTGAATGACACTTCTGAAACTATTTCTAGTGTTTAAATAATTTATATACATTGACCATAATATGCTTAGGGGATTTAAAATGGAATGAGTTGTGGCACCACTATAATATGCTCTCAAAATTCTGTTCCAATTTTGTTCTATGTGTAGAACATTTTAAAATGTTTTTTTTCGACTACTTTAAACAAAAACTTTGGCGTATTAAAAGGTGTTTTTGCTGAAAATGTTTGTGGTGACTCCATCAAATAATATTCATTGAGTTAAGTTCATGAAAGTGTATGTATATATAGTTATTTATGTATTGATGATAATGGAATAGGTGTTCTAAGATATAAACGAGTCCAAATCAATTTTTGAAGCTAACCTTTTGTATTTAAAATATATTTCAAATCGGATTCATATATTCTATTAAATTGATTCATTTATTCAATGGAACTTATTTAGTGAATTGAAGTTTGGATTTGACTTATTAAAAAAATATTATATTTGAGTTTTACTTCTTGAATTTATCTATAATTTAATTTATTTTATTTTTATGAAAATATTCTTAAATTATTTTTAAATTTTATTAATATAACATCTAAAAATCACTTTAATATTAATTTACTAACAAAAATATGCATAATTTTTTTCTCGAAAAATTATTTATGTATTAGAAAAAATTTAATAATTTACATAAATATAACTTAATATTAATTAATAGAACTGAAAACTTTTAAAATAAGCATATTTTATGTCAATAAAACGTAATTATAATTCCTTCAATCAAACTATAATATTTAATATTCTTTAATTTTGTCTTTCACCATTAATTTATATATGCTTAAAATTTAGGTGCAAGTTAATTTAAATTTTTTAGATTATATAATCCATTTTACACCATGAAAACTTTCAAGTGATTTTAGGGAATATGGTCCCAAGGATTGAACATTTCTTTCAGGAATTAAGGCTCTGGCTGATTATGTTCATAGGAAAGGTTTAAAATTGGAGATATCAACAGATCAACCGTAAGTTTTGATCTTGTTCATCACTTAGAATTTCTTTGCAGAAATCAAACTTGCTCCAAACTTATGCTGGATCACTGGGGGACATAAGATGCAAAAACATTTGCTTCCTCGATATATGGGATGCATTCATTTGAACATCATTTTTTGCAATTTGAAATACTTTTTTTTAAGGGAGTTGACTATTTTAGAGTATAATTATTATGAAAACTAAGTTAAAGTAAAAAAGAATATTAAAAAAAGATGAACAGTTAAACAACTCAGCCAAGTCAAAAAGAATATTAAAAAAGGTCAATAGTTAAGTATAAACAACTTGGCCAATTGAAAAGGTTTCAGTTAAAAAAATTGTGGTGCATTCAAGATTTATCAAGAATCTCTTGATTTAACACCAACATTAGTCTTTAAACAACTATTACTTATATAACCAAAATTAAAATTTTTTAACTAATACTCATAAAAAATAATATAAATAAATAATAAATGTTAAATATAAACTAAATTCTGAGTTAAACATCGGAATATACACTTCTTTTTATTATAAACTGTAAAAATCTCAAACTAAAATAAAAGGAAATAATGAAGTTCGAATACACTTCTTTTTATTATAAACAAATAATGAAGTTCGATGTGATCTATCTTGAAATGTCTCAACAAGAATTAATAATTGTGAAAATAATGGTATAAAAGCCGCATAGATGTATTTATGGCCTTTAAATGCAAACGAGTATCTACATGCTTATAATTTTATAAGAAAATAGGAATTCATAGTGACATATCATACATAAGAGGTATCCACCAGTGGGTGAAGCTTTATTAATCTGGAAGGCCAATTTTCTTTTCTATATGTGAATGGTGAGTTCTACAGTGATGATCTCATAAAGAAAGGAAGTAAATTTAGTATTTCATTTCTTCTTTCCCCTCAAAAGTTGACAGAAACTGAGTTGTCCATTTATTATTAAATGTTTTCTCATACATAATGGATGGCAAGACCCAGCAACTTGGGCCAATAGTGTTGGAGAACAACAGGTGATATTGAGGATACTGGAACATGTGAGCATGCTCATATTCATTCTTTTACTAAACACTTAAAATGTTATTGGCAGAGAAGAGGGGGTTGTTTCACTTTTACATAATTTTGAGCTAAGGAAAGTGCCAAACTCTCAAGAATTCACCCTCATGATTAGCATTACTAAATTTCTTTTCTTCACTTTTCATCATGTTGTGAACTGAAATGGCGTAACTTTTACGCCATAAAAGTAGTGTGTGAATAACAACAATCTTGAAGCAATTAGAGTTTTTCTTTTTTTTTTCCTAATTGAAAAGAATTTCACGGCGTAAACTCACGATATTTTGGCACATAAAAACACATTTTGGTTGCCAATTGATGAAGCTAGAAATTTCATTAAGGATGATGGACTTAAAAGTGATAGAGTAGTGACTAAGAAGAATCCACGTACTAACTAAGATAAAGTAGAAGTGGAATATTCATTTCATGTTTTAAACTTCAACCTAACTGTACATGCAGTCTGATGATTCAAGGAGCAATTATATTTATCAATTTTTCTCTTTTCTTTTTATTTTTTCTCATCTCAATTTTTCTTCTACTAATACTCCCCAAGAAGGTTTTGTATGCTTATTTAATATTTTCCTAATTCAACTTGGAGGCAGTTGGCCAATAACAATGGCATTATCATGAACGGTATACAGAATAATAAAATATTCCTCATATATAGGGTAAGCATGAATCTCTAGAACTAATTAAGTGAATTTTCCAGTGTACCCTGTGGTTAACGCAATATTACAATTACATGAATTAACAATCTTTACTGTTGGTAGGATAATATGTATATAATCCATTTCAATTTTGATCGTATGAGCTCCTTGAAAATATAAAACTCATTCAATGAAACAATATCTGATACCGCATACTCTACAGTCGTATGGATAGTACTTGTCTTTCATATGAACAACAGATCATAAACAACCCATGTACATTCTGTTATTTACCTGGTTAATATTTCTTATTCTTATGGTCCTCGCATCTTCTCAACAATATGTCTGCTCTTTTCTTCAATGTGACGCCTTTTCTCTTCCAATTTCTCACTCATCTTCTTTCCCAAATCAAGCATCCTTTCCCTTCTCCCCATTTTTTTTGGCAGTCCATCTTCCTGTTCAATAGAATGATTTCGTTTCTCCATCACAGCACTTCTATGTTCTGACTGAGATTCCGAATTATTCTCCATATTTTGTTCATTAGTTAATGGTTTGTCATCTTGTAACGATGATGTCTTAAATTCTTTCAAATCTGTAGTTTTTTGAGGTTTGTCATTCTCTAACAATGGTCTATCCGGCTCTTCCAAACTCCTGTTGCTTTCTGATGTTACTGAATCAGAGGAATTTAGTGGAAGTGCTAGAGAATCTGATGATATCCTAGTTGCTTCTCGACTAGGTTCATCACTTGTTGAATTTTGTTCTTTGTGCTCTGAATCATTACTTGTGATGTTTGCACCACTAGCTTTCACACCACCAGAAGGTTGATTATTGGTATAAATTGAAGTGGAAGTCTCGTTTCTAAATTCTTGGTTAACCCATATGAATGGAGCAACAGTTCGAGGAACCCAATCATCCTTCTCTGCTAACATCCATGGGATGCATACACTTTCACAATTTGGAAGCACCAAAGTTTCCCGAATTCCTGTCTGCAGGAGCAAAACTAAATTCAGCTTGCAAGCAAAAGCTGCATTTATTTTTTCTATAGAGATAAAAGTTTAAACACATTGTGCTGCTCTTATACTTTCTAAAGAGATATGATGGTTAAACACATTTCTCAGTCCGTTACAAGTGTGCCCATGATAAGGATATAATAGTTCTGTCATGAGAGGAGAAAGGATATAACAGAGGAAAAGCACTCTATACACCTCAAAACAAACTCAATATAAAAAAGAAACAAGGTATCTTTTGAAAACACAATAGTTGGGCGGTAGAAGTTATGTACGAAATTAGCTTAAATAAGAGGAGAGGGAAAATAGTGGACATTAGCTCTGTTTTTGTTATCGTTTGATAAACTGAGCATTAGCTCAGTTGTATGGAAACCCTTTGTGAAGGAAAAGGTAAACCTTGGAAGGATAATCTTCTCCTTAGGTCTTTGTAATTCAATAAACACTGTCAAAGCATTCTTTCTCGGTTTTTTCTAGTCCCTCGCTGAGTTTCCTAATACATAACTATTAAAGATTTTGTGAAAGGGGTGACAAGATGTAACAGAGAAGAAAAGCACTCTGTACTCCTCTAAGAAAACTCCAAAGAAAATATTCACTTATCAAATTTTGAAAGCACACATTATCCCCAGTCCTCACTACTTGTGGAGAAGGATGTACTACCTTTGGTGGGATCCACCTCACCTAAAAGTTAATTATAAATTACAGCATGTTTATTTTTGGTGAACTACACCATGCCACTTTAACTAATATATAACATTCATCACTATTATTTTCGTCAAACAAGATTACAAAAAAATCTAGATTAAAAATATTCATAGTGGAATAAAGATAATTTATAATTTTAAGTACTTCTAGATGATGATTTTTAAGGCCAACAATACTTTATGGTATGGAATGCCAGGTGACTAAGTGCAAACAAGTTAAAGTTGCAAAGACAACAATTTGTAGTGCATTAATGTAGACATTACAGGAAAACATTAGAAATGAATGTATTAAGAACAAGATTATAGAATCTCACTTCTTGATTTGGTCAAGTAAGAAGAATAATAGAGGGTGTAACAAGAAGAGTCAATCATATACATAACCTGATAAAAGGAGGTAGATACCAAGGAAAAGTCTAAGAAGACCCCTTAAAAATAAATAAAGACTTTGGTTTAAATGGTGTCATTTTATGTACCGACCCACCCAGTGGAAAAAAGATTTTGTTGTTGTTAGTAAAAGATGTTAATAAAGCCAGAATTTTATGATTACTCTCACTTAAGAGAAAGGTGGACATAATGACAGAACATTTAGTCACTTAAAAAGAAGTCCTTATAAATTGACAGATGGAAGAGAAAGAAAATATAATGATCATGGTATATAGTTAATGATATTGATGATAAAATATTCCTAAATAATCAGAAAAAGAAAATCACATGCAAATAAATAAAATACTTCAAATTTGAAAACATCAAGAAAAACGATAGGGGAAGAGTAATTCTATCAATAATTTATAAATCAGATGGAAAGAGAGCCGGTAGTACCTTTAGCCTATTGACCAGGAATAAAGCAATGTGAGCATTTGTCATCTTACGATCTCCAACAGATGACTCCATGTTGAAATCAATGTCTGGCATTGATGTGAAACCATACCACAATTGATCAGAGGGAGGTGGCTTTATATGCAAGCGCAATGTCCCTTTAAGGGAAGCCACTCTTATTGCTAAGGAGAGAGGAACCTTTTGATAAGAAATAATCAGTTACTTTGAGAACAAACAACTTTTTTTGTTTACGAACTGATGACTAGTTGACTACATAGAAAGTGGAAGCAGGAAACATATGTGCATTATAAATATTTGAATCTGGCTGTGTATCAATACGAAAATACTCAAAGAAAACATTTTTTTAAACACTACACATGCAAACAATACGAAAATCCTGGACTTTTCCAGTGGCTTTGTAAATTGTCCAAAAAAATCCAAAGGAGTTTAAACACTACACATGCAAACAGAAAAAATGAAAGCAAAGATAACATTCAGAATCAGTAAAAATCATTAATCAATGCATGTTAATTAGATTATTCCTCAAGAAATTAAAAGAGATAAATCTAACAAAACTCATTAAAAGCAAAATTTAAATTTACTCAAACAAATTTCCTTTTGCATAAGATTGATGTTTGCTGTTTGCTCTAGTATATAGTGCCAATTTGTCCCCTGAATCATAAGAATGCCTTTCGGGTTGCCTTGTTTACTTGGAGCATTTTCTATTTTCATTTTCAAAGAAAACGAAAAATGAAGCTAAAAATATATTTGATTGAAGATTTCAAAACCTTTTCTTAGAAACTGTTATTAAAAACAGACCAAAAATTGAGACAAAAATTCTGTTTTCATTTTATATTTCCCTTGTGTCTTTTCATTACAAAAAACCAGTAGAACCCTTCATCAGTGCTACCAAACACCCAGTAAATCATCACTCCCTGCAAACCAGCTAGCTAGCAGTTTCCATCAGTCTTTGAAGCTGTTAGCAATGACATCTGATATGGCATTGGTGCCATCCAAGTCACCATAAACTCCTACTTGGAGCCTAGCAAATGCCATGTCAGGTCCTTGTTGGGGAGAGGAGGTACCTAACAGCGATAGTTGTCCTAAAGTCCAGGGAGGAGCTAGATGTGGAGGTGGGCGTGAGGGGGAAGTGGTGGACGAACAAACACATTCATGAGCCACAAGAAATTAAAAATGAAAACGAAGTAAATCTAACCGAATTTGCAAAATCTTAGCAAATTAAACATGAAAATAGAAAATGTTTTCACAAACCAAAAACCCCCTAGACTGTTTACTTTTGTTTTCATTTCTTGTTTTTACTTTTCAATTACAAAACCATCACCTTGTTTTCAATCTTATTACAAATATTTGTACAGGAAATACTGAAAAATACTTTTTTAGTTTTCTCTATTTGCTGTGCAAATCTTAAAACCTTAGTGGAAATGTACAGAGGTTTAAGTTGTAAGTTGTACAAAGCCTTTGAAATTGTAGAATATCAAAGAACAATTATTAATCACATTCTTATTTTATTATAGAAGTTTAATTGTACATTTTAGCACCTAAGCTTTTTCCATACACATTTTACCATTTTGTTTTCACTTTTAGTGCATTTTATCAATCTGATAAATATATAACGTGTCAAAAGTCGTTTTATCAACAATTTTAACAAAGCAATGTCAACTTATTACCAACATGATGGAAAATGCATAAAAATTGAAAAACCTGATGGTAATAGGTATGGGAAAGAATATTAGGTGGTAAAATATACAAAAATTGACAAGATGATGGTAACATGCGCAAAAAAACTTGGATGCAAAACTTGCAAATATAATGATAGTTGAATGATAAAAATGTTCATTAATCCTTAGGCTGATTTTTCGCAGGGGTATATATTTATGGAAAAGAAATTATCCAAGGTAGGAGGCTATGGTCTTCAAGCAAATTTGAACCATACAAGAAGGTTGCACACAAAAATATATGATAGCAAGAAATGTAACTTTGTTGAACCATTATTGAATTAGGTGATGTGTACAAGTCTTAGAATTATTGGCTTGTAAAGTGAAAACTGAGAGCTTATAAGCATTATTTAGGTCATATCCCTTGAAGTTGCAACTAAGGCAACCCCCAGAGGGGACTGCAACAGGTCAAGCTAGGGTTGACTACAATTAACGTGACTCTTCAACAACAAGCCATACATACTACTTAACCAAGGAGAAGGGAAAGAAGGATGCCATTTAGTACATCCACACAACATTATCAAAATAGTAAAACTTCAATAATGAAGATATAGACTACAAAACGAGCAGTAGGAAGAAGCAACTAATGAAATAAATGTGGGAATAATAAAAAGAGGGTACCTGTGAAACCTGTTTGGCAACAGAATTTAATATAGATTTCCATCTTGATCCATGATTTAATGGAGTGCTCTTAAAGCTTTTAGAAACATCTGCTTAGACAAAAACAAGACACACATCACAATATCAATCTAAATACTTTATAAAACACTACATAGGGATGAAAATATTCTCTTCTCCACATTTTGGAAATTACTATTTATTAATACGGGGACAAGCAAAAGTAGAAAAAACATTAAGGTAAATCCTTACGAAAAGGGAGGGGGGGGGGGGGAAGCATACAACTTCTTTGCCATTAGTTTAATTTGAAAATCTTTAAACTCATAATAAGCACTGCCGATGGTATGGCATAGGATTTGGAAGCCCTAGCCCATAATCTCGTCAACCTATGTGATTAGTTTATAATGTGTGGAAATTATAGTAAATGAGTAAAACAAGGATGTGCTAACAACCTTAGAAAGTGATATGACCCTAGGTGGTAAGCAAATACATTGGACATCCCTCTAAGGCAGCCAATAAAGTTCAAGATAGATTTCAGGAAATAAGAAAAGGAGGATAAATAATTACATTTGATATGACTCAAAAGACAAAGTTAATATATAATTGGATTTTATAGGACTCATGTACTAACCAGAGTTCCATTCACCATCTTTATGCTCTTGTAAATCATTCATTCTTTCTGCAAAATTCAATTGCTCTTCAAAATATTCAAAATCTTCAAGAAGATCTGAAGGGACAGCTCCAGCACTGTTTGGCTGTGGATTTGAATCTTCTGTCCCGGAATCGAGCTCTAGTTCGCGAGGCTCAAGCCTTGTTTCAATCTCTAATAGTGCACCTCCAGAATATTCAATGTCAACTTCTACAGCCCATACCTCACTCATTTCCATAGGAAGAACCCTCATTCCCACAATGCAAGGTGGAACATTCCCAGTATTGATATTGGTACAGATGACTTCACCAATATAACCAGGAGTTCTCATATTGGACAATGTTTTCTGCAAAAATGGAGAAAAAAAAAGCCTCTTTTATCTCATAAGTTTTTTGTCGGAGGGTTATCTGTAAACACACTGACGTAACCAATATTTATCTCGTACCAAAACAACTATAAAGGAATAAAGTCCCGATCATAAATATGGAGCAGAGGGTAAATCATGTGTACTAAATTAAGCACCCCTCGAATAAAAAAAATGTTAAAATCAATTTATACTTGCTTCTTCTCATTAATTTAAAAGAAAAAAAAAATCTGATTATGGGAAAGCTTCCTTTCGAACTGCTTGATAGTTTCATATCTTGTTTGGTAACCATGATATTGATACAGATTATTCATGACCGAAAGCAATGACTAATATAGTCAGGGACCTTGAGGGTGCACATAATGTGGGTATTCCTCTCCTAACATGTTTTATTCCTTCCTTCAAGATTCGAACCCTATACCACTTGGTTAAGAGACAAGTCACCACCTCTTGTTCTAACTAATGTCAATTGATTCTGATATTAACCATATCCGTTGAAGTGTCAAAATTACTCTTGAAGTGACTACGAAAGTACAGGATCTTATATATTAATTAACTTTTTTAAGCTTCACATAGTCATGCTTTTACATGTAAACTTAAGGTTTAGGAACTACAAGCAATGAAAAGGATTTTATTCAAAAAGATAAAAATATCATGTCTACAACACCAATAAGCTAATATTATGAATTTAAGGAATTAAATTAATATAGATAGGTTGCTAGAAATTGATACCTAGACTAAATGATACTTCTTTTTTTCACATAACAAACTCACTTCAAACATGTAAAACATCAAATGGGTAAAGGTTAAACCTGAATCCTTGCTTGCATGGATCTCTTTAACTGCTCATTTTCTTTGGCATCGAAAAAGAGCCTGGAAATCAACAAATTCCAACATAATGTTCCTTCATCAATACCAAACTTCTCATTGTCTACCATAGAATTTGTTAGATTCTTTGATGTTGAAGCAGTCTTCAACAAACCAGTAGCCAAAATTGCATCTTGGCAAGCCCGAAGCTTCTCAGTGTTCTTTTTTCCTTCATTGCCTGACTGTGAAGATCGAGTAGATATGTTTTCCAAAGCAACTCGGGAAGTTTTTTTAGAAACCTTTCTCCAAAATTGTCGAACCTTTGAGGAAGAACCATCAGGCTTACTACTAGCCCTTTCTATTACTTCAACACTTGATCCAACTGATGGTTTCATAAAAGAATGGTATACAGAGTTCAAGGATGTCAGATAACTATGGAACTCATCATCCAACTGGGTAAACCATTTGATTTTTTCCTTTTGATCACATGAAGCCAGATAGAGGGCCTTACACCATGCTTCTTTCTCCCATGAAGTGTCAAGATATATATAAATAGTTTTGTTTCCATGGTATATGACAGAGGTTGTGTTTTCCACTTTGATAGGAAACTTCTTTGCCCTGCAAGATTCATCACCAATCAAATAAGAACTTTAAGCATCTAGCTTCCTCAATAAATGACCAATAGTTATAATAAAAAATCTTCTTTGTAATATTATAATTTGTCGTACAAGTTGCAATACCGAAAATCCAAACTATCACAATTCACAAGTTACTTTTTATTTTAAGAAGTATGCAAGGCACAAAGGAAATGGTATTTCTCCATGTCAGAGTAAATACTAGGAAAGCCCTAAAAATAAACCCATCTTTTACATTGTCTAAGCTGTGAATCATTTATAAGTGGAACAGTGAATCTAGCATAATCAATTTATGAACATATTTTTTGCACCTTGTAACACTGGTAAAGGATGACAGAAGTGATTTAACAAGCATAATAGCTCAACATTGAAAGAAATTTTACATTAGCTCCTAGCACCAGTGATTTTCACATTCCTACTATTAAGGTTCATTAATACATGCAAGTGCAGTTAAGAGAAAAAGTGGTGTTAATAGAAGTGGAAAGCATAAGAGCTGCGGTGAGAGACAAAAATGGAAGGACGAGATGCACACTACATTCACCTAACAACTAAGAGCATCTTAGAAAGAGTATGATGCCAGTAGCACTTGCCACAGGGCTTAATGAAAATAAGATACTCCCAGCCATTTCTTTAGAACTCATGGAACGGCGCTTATAATGCATAAGCATTTAAAGTCAAAAGCCGGTCACTGATCACAGTAATGTTCACTGTCAATCCATACCAAATAATACCCCCACTAGAGGAGCCCTTCACACCACATTACCATTTTCTTGAAGAAAGTACTGATGCGGACACGGCTTGAACTGAACAGCCCTTGAGTTCAATCGTTGTGTGCAAACCATCAGGTTCTCTAAGAATAAGCGATTGACCCTTGATTTGTCCATACATCTTAACAGGGGAAACCTCCAAGAGATCATTTTTCCTTTTTTGTTCCCTCGATTGTTTAGAAATTTTTCCAGATTCCAGAACCCAAACCACACCCTGAAAATAAACTAAAAAATTTAGGGTAACGGACTTAATCAAATACATAGTTTCCCTGAGACCAATCTTTATCCATATATATAAACATAGCAAAGCTCATAAATGTTAAACTCCGAAACATTAAAATATAAAACAAAACCATACAAATACCCTGGATTTTTCCCACACTATTCACCAGTCTTCCTTTTCCAAAGATTTCAACCATTTTTTTCAGTGAGATAATTGCAATAGCTAATTTTGTAATAATCAGTAAACAGACTATAGAATCACCAAAATTACTTATTTCACAAAGCTTTTTCATTATCAATCATTTTAAACATGACACCCTCCCCGTGTGAAATAAGCTAACCTTAAAGGCATAACTATGTCCATTTCTTGATTTCTCGTTAATAAAAAAACCAAGTGAGCGATCGCATTCTCAGTTTGGCCACTTTCCACGCGAAGCGAGAATCAATTAGTGCTCACCTGCTTTCGAAACGCAAAATCCAGAGACTGTTGGGGATCAAGCAGCGCAGCATCTAGGGTCTTGGAGGAGAAGTAAGCTTCGTCATTATTGCTCTTTTGCCGCAACCTTTTCATGATCCATAACAACCCCAGAGCTTCCGCAGCAACAACGGCCAACACCCCGAGACCAAACCCCACCAGAACCAAACCCAAAACCGTAGCCATTTCAGACCAGCGAGAAGCAAAGTGAAAAATGGGAACTTGTACGTAGACTCTTGCAAGTTACCTAAGAGAGAGGAAGGAACCGCGTTGATGTGACAGAACCACGTTCTCTCATTCACCTATTATTATTTAACTATTTTCAAATCTGTTACTTAAACATTTTAAAAAATAAAAAATAGATTACAAGAAGAAGACACGCTCCTTGTAAAGTGAAGAAGTATCAGCAATTTCAAATTACATTTACAGTCAAATTAACTTAGGTTACTACAGAGAGAAATGTATCAATTTTTCATGTGATTTGATGGATTTAATTTATTTATTTTGGCCTGCTACCGAACCAGACTTTCCAAAGGCTGATTTCATGTCAATTTATTTGTGCTTAATGCTCCCGAATTCACGACAATTGATCCCCCAACATTGCAATAAAGTAGAAGGATATGCAAAAGTGTAGAAGTAATGAAAGAAAGAGAAGACTATACAGTAGAAAAAACACTTATTTATCTACACCCATTTTTTGTAGATAGATATTTGTGTTCAGGATATATTACTCTTAGAGTTAAAATATAGTATTTTCATGAGCGCAGTATTTTAACACTAAACTATATTTGTTGAATACGAATACAATCCATTCATTCTGCATATTAAAAATATTACGTAATTATCCTTAAAATATAAGTATTTATTAAATAATTTTCTTACGAGTTTGTCTAACAATTTATCAGTGATGTCTTAGAGTAACCTAACCAAAAATAATTGTTGGGTAAAGAAGAAAAAATCACTTCACTAGAACACCCCACTGAACAAAAAATGTACACTTTATCAATGTTAAGTTCTAATGTGCTGAAGTCAGAGTACAATACTAATACTAAGTATAGGGAGTGAGTTAGGATGCATTTGAAACAAATTGGAGTAAGCTGAAAGCACATGAAGCAATGTACTAGGTACTGTTGGTTGGTGGCATGTGAAGGAGTTGAAGTCATGGTGGTCAGCGTTGAGAAGCTTCAACCGCGAGTCTGCAGCAATATACAGATCGCACACCAATTGATTAGAGGTGTTTGACCAAATATTTTTCTGCATCTTGTAAAGTGGCTAGTCCAAATGGAAATGGAGATATACACAACCACCCTCTTGTTTCTTACATTTTTCCCCTATAATTCTTCGCCACCCACCTAAAAAATTTGTACTATTCCCTGTGTCAATTTCATCATGTTCTTGCACAATCTGCAAAACAAATCAAACTTTAGTTGTAAAGGTGAAACTAAAGACTGCTTCAGCAAAATGGGAAAATATAGCTTCAGGAATGAGATCAGGGTCACCCCTTCGAAATGGTAAATGCATTTGATGTATGTAGCAGTAAACTTCACTGTGAATGAATACTGTGAATTGAGAAAGAAATTAACAGATTTCATGGTAGTTATTGAAAATGAATAACTGTCATGAGTATCGTGCATATGTCATGTCACACCGATCAATTGTTAATTAACCAAACATGAAAAATTTTAATTTAAATTGATTTTATGTGATCATAAAAAGTAGTAAATTAATGGATTAGAGAGGTGGACAAAATAGTTAGAACAACATTTCTTGAAGATAAGAAGATTTCCTTTACTATATACTTATTTTTGAGAAGTCTCCAACTTAACAAGATTCTCAAACTGAAGTCCTGCAGGAAGCACATAATAATAGAATATATTATTTAAAGGAGAAAAAATCTTTTACTAAAAAAGAAGACCACATACCAAATTCCTTAGAAATTGCAGACTAAACAACAGGGAAAATCTAAATGTAGCAGCACTTACAAGTTGCAATGACAGAGAAGCCAGAAATCAAACATTGACCCAAGCAACCGAGCTTAGTATCTGCAGCATTAGATATCTAATTAGGAAAACAAAAGAAAAGAACCCTGATTCATATGAAAACAATTTGTCACAATGATAACTAACAATAAGCACTGACATGTCAAAGTTGATGATGAGAATCCTGACAGTGAAGGGTTTCAGTTTCAAATCTAACGAAAGCAATTATTAGTACTCTGTCGTACTAAGCTGAAAAATACCCCTTTGATTAAGCAAACAACATAAAACACGTGACTAATCCAACAAGCTACTACTCAAGGAAAAATCTTGTATAGTATGATAGGTAAATGAGCCACATAGAATTATAACCTAGACTATCTGATTCTAATATGAAGATAATAGACAAAAAGAGATAAGTTTACTTTTTCTTTAACTAGAATAATCAAGGCTAGTTATCTTTCCCCCTTGCAGCACTCCGAGTAAAAATGTTAAATTTGCTAGATGGACCAGATATGTTTCCCATCCCCACAGGTAAAGGAAAATGTTACAAATTAAGAATAATGCTCTCATAAATAAGCCACTGAAATCATAAATTATGGGCACCAAAAGAAGGAAGATATAGAAAGTCTTTCGAATATTTACCTCAGATTTCTTTCGAATAAAAGTATGGTAATTGGAAGAGGAAGTTGAGGTGATCCCTTCACTGGTTTGTTCATAAAACGGGTCTCTACCTGCAGATATATATTAAGCAAACTGAAATTTATTTACCAGTCCACATGGCACTAAAAAGAGACACTAACAAGAAACAACGTATTTTTAGAAAAATTAGCCAATTGTCAAAGTGTTATTCGCACAATAACATAACAGTTTCATTTCAAATGAAATGCGAACGGGGTGTAAACGGGAGAGGACCATGAATCTCATCACAGACTTGCATGGAAGATAAGAAAAAATCTCCAGTTGGAGCTCAACAGGTAGAATCGGAAGAGACATTGTTAATCGTTTGAAAGAAACTTGTGAAACACGGAACTAATGCCACATTATTTCTTTATAACGACTCAACTTTTATAATATCTATAATATATATTTGTAAAATATTATATTATAATATATAAATATAATAATGCATCTATATCTATTTTATTAATATTTTTATACTTTTTTTTAAAAGTAGTAATTTTTTAAAAATCTTTTTATATAATTGTCTGAGAGAATATAATAAAGATTCAACTTGACTTTTATTAATAGTCCTTATAAATATATATATATATATATATATATATATATATCACGTTAGAATTTGTAAAGAATCTTTATATCCAAAACATGAATAAAAATATAAGGGTTATATAAGATAATCATGTAAATTTTACAAAGAATTTATTGTATTTATAAATAGATTTTTTTTATCTTTTTTTTAAAGAATAATATATTGTAAAATTTTCATTTCTACATTAAGTGGTCAGAGCAAATGGTTTGAATTTTATAATAAATTTAATATTAATATTTAACTAATTATTTTATTTAGGTTAATTTTACATTTATATATATTTGAAAACTTCATCGTAATTCATCACATATTGATATTTAATTTTTAAGTGATGCTAATATATTTAATAAATCATACTTTTTATGTATTTTAATACTATTATTATATGAAAGAGTTATAAAAACGGTAAAAATAAGTATAATGAAATATGAAGAAAGAAAAGTTGTAAGAAATAAAGTTAGTGAAAACTGTAATATATAGTATATAAATTTGTGTATATTTTGAGAAACCTTTGTATTATTAGAATCTTTTATTTCACAATATGGATGCTAGAAAAGTTTTTTAAATATTTTTATAGAAAGAAAAGTTTTTGGAAAATAATTCTTGATTTTGAAAATCTATTTCGTACAAATTATATATTCAAGTTAAAGAACAAAATTTATGATTTGAAATAAACTCTTAGAATAATAAATTTATGAGTGGTAAAATTGATACTATTTTTTTTAAGAAGAAAAATAAGAAATAATAAAATTTATATAAATGACATTATATTTAGCGTTATTAATGAGTTCTTATATAAGATTTTTTCTAAATTAATGTTGAAAGAATTCGAGATAAATATAATAGAACAAATAACGCAATGACGAAATAATTAATGAACTTAAATGGAGATAGTAAAATAATTTGAGAAAAAACATTATACATTACAAAATTGAAAAAGAAAATATGAACAATAAATTTCCCTGGACTAATAGATACTTTTATACTCAAACAATTCCTGATTGTCATAGTCACTGTCATCAGATTGCTCTGGACTATGAACCGCCACAGAATCTTCATTTGCTTTACAAACGCCATCCTCCTTTATTGTCGCATCGGCCTTGAATAAAATAAAAATAAATTTACTTTATCTTTAACTTGCCGCAAAAATATTAAATTTTGTAGATATAGACCAGTTACTTTCCACATCCCACAGGTAAAGGAAAATTTACAAATTAAGAATATTTACAAATTAAATCATAAATTATGAGGATCAAAACAAGGGAGATATCAAAAGATAAACTGTGAAGACAAAAGAGCATACATTAACCTCCTCTGCCATAATGAAATCTGAGGGATCTCCACTGGGGTCATCTTTTGCCTTTGTGGAAGCTACTTTTACCGCGTCAGCCCACAAATCATAATCTACAAGAAATGAGTATAGATTTGCTTCAGAATAACATCGGTCTGGCAGAGAATAATAGTACAAAACAGTAATTAAATGGTAAAACCTTTTGCATGGTTATTTATAGCATCGGTTAACAGGAAAAGATTCAGCCGCCCTTCCGTATTGTACTTTTTCTTAATTTGAGCGCGTGATCGATCAGGGAAAAGCAGTTGTATCATAGAAAAATCTGTACCCATCGCCCTAACAGCCTATGTCAAAATAATAAAAAAGAAACTTGAGGATAAATAGTTGCTTTAAGAGAATAATAATGCATCTTGTGTGAAGTAAATAAATATTACCTTATAAAACAGTTCAGTATCTTGCTTTGACCAATTTACCCCCCTAGGTTCCTTTCGCATATGAGTCTGGTAATTGGTAAGGGTGGTTGTGGTAATCCCTTCATTGGCTCGTTCCTCAAATGGGTCTCTACCATCTTCTGAACCGGAGAACTCCCATTCATCATAAGCACCAGTCTCATGAACAGAATCTCCACCACTGCAGATAAATATTTTATGCAAACTGAAATTTAGTTACTAGTCCACATGCGACTCAAAAGAGACAGTAACAACAGCCAGTGGATAATATGCCCTAGCCTCGTGCAGAGAATCTCCACCACTGCAGATAAATATTTATTTACTAGTCCACATGGCACTAAAAAGGGACAGCAACAAGTAACAGCGTCCAGTGGATTATAAACAGAGCAATTTCTATATAATTTTTTACTTTTCCCTTTTGTTCTCAAACACTGAAAGAGGGACAAAAGCATGAAGTATCTTGATGAATACCATATACCAAAAAATATAAAGGACCTGCCCTGCCCCTTATTTCTCTAAACATACTCACAACCACCAGTAGCTCCTCCCAATACCATGGAAGGAAGGGCCACGATCGCAACTACCAATCTCCATGACTCATACCCTCCACTCAACAGCCACCAACAAAAGTAGCATAAAAATTATTAAAGATATTATAAATCTCCGTAAATATAGAAAGCTAGAAATTAGGGATTCTTTTTATTCGTTTTCCATTCAACCTTAATTAAATTCAACCTCTATTCATTAAATAAAATCAGTTTGTGAATGGATTGTAACACACAATTCAGAGAACATAATATGGTATCAGCAGTTCGGTTTTTTTATCCTCTACAGCGTGCCTTTGTTTTATAGTAGAAAAAAAAACTTCTGACCAGAAAATTAAATAAAATGTAAACGTAAACTCTTACTAAAGTTGAGTACCTTTTATTGGTGGAAGACATATTTGACGTCATTGCCTCTTTTTTCTACATAGGAAATCAAATGGAACAGTTGGTGAAATTTATCCCATAGTGCCATACTATTTTAACACAAGAAATAAAATAGATTATACACACCGCCAGCCGGTCTCTATAATCTCCAAGAAAAATAACATCCTTTAAAGGCAATGTTTTGTTATCAAGTTCATCTTCAAGAATTTCCACCTGAGCCTTGTCCACTATGAAAAAAGAAAAAAACTTCTGCATAAAAGTATATCACCAGAGATGAAAATTAAACACAAAGTTTAGTAAGTTTTACAGCATCTTTTTCTTCGTCGGGTTGAATGAGGGAACTTTTTAGGAGGTTCCTTAGTTTTCTCTAAAGCATCATTAGCCCTCTTATGCTTTTGAGATGTTTTTCCACTTTTAACCACAGGTTTCTTCCGTGAACTTGTTGATACTCTTTTCTTCTTGGATGAATAATTGACTTCATAGTCATCGTCAGTATCTTGAAGTTCATTTCCATTCGAATTATACGTAGGGTCAAGGTCATTATTATCTTCAACATCCTCATTCAATGAGTTGTTTGCTGGTTTACGAGCTGCTTGTTTTCTCAGTTGCCTCAAGGTTTTACCACCTTTATCCTCCTCACCAGCAATAGAAGATCTTCTGTTCTTCTTTAGAGCGTTTGACGTTGAACCATCTCTTTTTCTCTTATTAGCATCCTGACAGAAGAGCTTCGTAAATGACATGAAAATTTAAATACAATCAGATTCACAAAACAGAAAAATGGAAGAAAGAAAACAAAGTAAACTAATATTTACTTGTTTTTCCCTTGTAACATCATCATGCAAAAAATTAGTCAATGTGGGACTATCTGCAGCATTTGACAAGTCTTCATGCACTGGAATTCCAGAAATTGGATCTATGCCAGAATTCATAGATTGATAATCAAAGACATCTTCACCGGGGCAACCAGGATTCAAGTCCCCGATTTCCTAATACCAATATACTCATGATCAATATTATTCAATAAAAGAACCAATTAGTTATTTAGAACTTACAGAAAACTATCATATCCTTGTTCACCTCTGATTTTGACCTTCTCTTGTTAGTGTGCATATCATCCTCATTGAGGACTGCAGCTTCATTGAAGGTTAATAAATCTTGGGGGCCATGATACTCAGACATGTTAACCGAACCACAAACAGATGTGACAAAATTTTCCTCTGCACCCTTTCCATTGAAAGAATGAAGAGCTGTTTTTCCTGCACACAATTTTTCCAATCACCACCTAAGAAACCCATGGTCATGTACTTACAAATTACATTTGCTAGAAGCCAATTAACAATTACAGTGAGATTTATAGGCAACAGCTCCGAATACATGTGATACTCTTGAAAGCTGAAATGAAAAAGTGTCAGCTTGGGTGGGGAATATGGTAACTCACCTATATCAGTGGTAGCTTGGGTGGGAAAGTCATTAAGGGATTCCAGCCCATAAAAAATGTCTGCAGACTGTAAAGTACAAACTCTATCAAAGTTTATAAAATTAATGAAATAGAAGAACAACTGAAATTAATTCTTCCATTACCTCTCCAGATAATTTACCAAAGCTAGAAGGACAATCTCTAACTCCATTATAAACTGCATCCTCTGAATGTATAGCATTTACAGAATCCAGTTGGGAAAGCATTGATGATGCTAAGCTTTTATTGTCTTCAGAGAATGGAATACTTGAGCTAGTATCACCAAACTTATTGGGAAAATCAGTTGTCCTATTTGATGTGGGCAATGGTAAACTGGTTGATTGGTTTAGTCTACCACTGCCATCACCACAAGACTGAAAAGATTGGAATTTGTTTGTGCAAGTAGGAGGCAACTTAACGGACTTTTCAATCATAACATTAGATGAAGCTGAAGCAATTGTCGGTGTATTGCCTACTCTAGGTCGTGGCTTAATCTTGGGTTTAAATTTATGAACTACAGTGAAAAAAAAAATACAGATAATTAATATTTTTAGTGATAAGAAACATATTTAATCTAATTATTTACAAAACTATTAATATCACTAACCATTCCTAGCACCAAGATCAGGGAGGATGTCGCTGAAAGGATCCAATTCAAATTCTGCAGATACTACCTGAAAAATATTCCCACTCGAAGTTGATCACACCCATCTACACCAGTATAATTAAATGGAAAAAAGACAAAATGAAAATGGAAAAATCCACCTCTTGTTCTTTTCCAAAGTTTGACTTTGAATCGTCATTGCTCTGAATCATTGCAACTTTATTATCAGAAGAACTTTTGAAGCCCAAATCTGTGCCAACTTGCAATGAATTCTCAGTAAGTTCTAAACATTTGTTGAACTTAAGACTGAAAATATGAGAAAAGAGACTAAGAGATAGATTATCTCTTAGCTGACCCATTTATTTATAGGATAAAATAAATCAGAATTACAAAAAGAGTAGATGCAAAAGACTATACCTAGGAGCCAGATGCTAACGACTAAGAACAGCTTTCAGAGAAGATAAGTTAACCTATCTCAAAAAGTTAAGCAATAAGATAAACTATTCTAACAATTGGTATCAAACGAACCTTCTTCATTTTTAGACGGTTCTGTCATCCTATCCATGGTTGAGCAGGTTGCAGATGGAGCAGCCACATTACTCAATTCATTTTCTACCGCATAAGTAGGGTGAACTGGTTGTTTTGGGCCTAAACCATATGATAGATATAAATGAATCAGATAAAATTTAATTCAAGTGATCACTCACACATTATGACACCTACAAGTCTCCATGTGGTTTCACACAAACAAGCAATGTGAACTAATAATTTACCACTATTGAGGTTGGTCTCAGGAACGAAGTTGGTGACTGAGCCTCCCACAAAATCTACTGGATTGGACTGAAATTGAAAAAAAATTAAGGATACACAGGTTACAAATACTACATATTAGCACTGAATCAATATAACTATAAAAAAATTGACATTTACCTCACATATTGGTTTTAAAAAGTTTGTAGAGTTCTGATCAGTATCAACGTCAGATGTTATGATAGTGGAATCATCCACCAATGCTGCACCATCTCCTTGTACAGTAACTTGTTTAGAATTTCGTGTTTCAGAATTTGTTGAATCCTCTGAATTTAAAATTTCTACCTGTGCCTGTGTCTGATGAATGTTTCCGTTAGATTTTTCTGTTTGCATACTTAAAGTTGAAGCAACAGCCTTTTGACATTCATTCCCTAAAATTCCATCTTTAGATGAGGTGGCATGTTCTGAGGTTGGTATTTCCTTTTGAGACGGCTGTTTTGATTTGGCCTTTGGAATAAACTTGGCACCCGGCCGAGCTAAAAAAAAGAATATAACAAAATTATTTGACATACATGTGATGTAATTACAAAAATAAGCTTTCCCACTTCCAATGTCATTGGAGTCAAGCACTTACTACGTGAAAAAAGATCAACTGGTAGAAAATCATCAAAAGGATCCATGAGGTAACTAACTAGATCGAGTACAGTAGTAGCATAGGTTCCCGGGCATGCAACAAACCCAAACTGGAATCAAAGAAGAATTGTCCTGTAAGCAGAAGATTAAGAGTGAGAATACTCAGCATAGTACTTCAAACTTTGAACTTTGATTGTTATACCAACTTTCCATTCATATCAGAGGTAGTTAAAGTTGAAAAGAGTTTACTAATATTATTAATTAATAACTATATAATTAAAAATAATCAAATTAAATGGAATAAAGTCTAGTTCTTCAACAATATATAATTGATAGTTTATATCAATGTAATATTGCTTACCACTGAAATTTTGCAACAAAAGTTAAACATATCTATTAACAATAATCTTTGATGTAACAAATTTGCTAGACAAAAAGTGTATGAAACATGTGCCCCAACAGAGAAGAGAAGAATTAAAGAAGAAAAGGTCACCGTCTGGTCTTGACTAGCAATGGGACAAGCGCTATGGATTCAGAGACTTAACAGTTGGCCCAGCAGGCCAGATCCCATAATTGTACATTTAAATAGTTGAGAAGACACCTAAAAACCTTGTCAATATCTAATCCAAAGAGGAAACATATCTCCTTCATTGACATAGTCTATTCTTTGACAGAAACCAAGATAAGATGCAAACAAATGACAAAACGATAATAAATACATCCAATAGTCATCACAGAATCATAATCATATCCATGATTGTATAGAAACCTTTACAATAGAGAAGAATTTTCAAAAAAATACGTAAAGCAAAAATTGGAAAAAAAAAAAAGCACTAATTTCTCGAAGCCTCTGGCAGTGGCTTGCAGTGAAAGGGTTAGAGCTTAAATGAATGGGGTTATTTTCTGCTTGCAGCAGACTAGGAGTATTTCCAACCTACGTTCATCATACTCTCATCCACAATGTACATAGGAATGGAGAACCAAAACACCTGAAGATATAACAACACTCATCCATACTAAAAAACTCGCACAAAAGAACAAGGTTCTCTAATTAAATCATGCAATTAAACCATCGAAATTCACGTCACTTCAAAGCAAATCTAAACAAAAAAAAAAAAGTGCCAAAAAAATTAAAAGACCAAGAAGCTGCAATAAGTAACCCTATAAAGAAACACATACCAACAACTTATCAGTAATGGACCTCAGCACACATGCAAGGCGTTAAGTGAGGGTCAAAAGCAGCCAAAACGACAGAGGCGGTGGCGGGATCAACGCCTTTCATCGATAATACAGAAGGGAAGATTAATACCAGAAGAGGAACAAACTGCTGGTGCTTGGAACAGGAGGGGAGTCGACGACGCCAAGAAGGGTGTCGATCGCACCGTGGGAGGTTTCCACGACGTCAGTGGGTCAGGGATGTCGCCAGAAATTTATCTTCCAATCTCAGAAAAATCTAGGGATTCAACTTCCAATCTCAGTAAAAGAACGAAGAAAGAGTCACGAACGAAGGAAGTTAGAAAGAAGCATGCACCTGAGGTTCTCTCTAACGAAAGGAAGATCCCATAATATAATAAAAATAATATTAAAGTAATATTTTTTATTTATACAAAATGTATAAATTTAAAAATTGAATAAATATAACAAATTATAATATATAGATACATAATATAATTATTTAAATTTTAGTGCTATTATGTATAAATTTAAAAATTGAATAAATATAACAAATTATAATATATAGATACATAATATAATTATTTAAATTTTAGTGCTATTTTAATATACTTTTTAAATATACTTTTGTAAAAATTTTATTTTATTTTAAATTTATGAAATAGAATTTATTATTATTATTATAATAATAATAATAGTAATTATGTATATAGAAACTTAGTTAGCATTTTATCATATATTAATATGATTTTATGTGTTGAAATTGATAAAAGTTATATTAATTAATTATGTCTTAATTCTTGATATTCTCATATATTTTTATTTGTTTTTAGCATGATATTCTTTCTTTTAATATTATTATTATAATAATAATATTATATTAATGGAGATTTGTCGTTTCGATAGTGGCCCTTCCTTCAGAATTCCATGGTATTGGGAGGAGCTACTGGAGATTGTGAGTATATTTATCTTCAATTCTTTCAACATTAATTTAGAAAAAATCTTATATATGAACTCATTGATAACGTTAAATATAATGAGATTTTTACAAAAATATTATTATTTAAAAATATTATTATATAACTATATTTATTTACCAAACTAATATTTTTTATTGTAAAATTCAGAAATGGATCACTAGCTCATCGAAATCTCAATTCCATTTTTATTAATTTATACCAACGTGTTTAATTGGAATTCGGTTCATAGAAAATCGAATTCCAAACAATTTTTTTTAATAGAAAATTATTATATTAAATATTTAAATTTTCTTAAATAAAAATTATTATATTAAATAATAAAGTTTTATTATATTATATTTAAAAATTAATATTAAATATTATTAAATAATTATTATTAATATTAAATAATAAATTTTAATATAAAATTAAATATTAAATATTTTTAAATATAAAATATTATCACATGTCTTATTAGTAAACATTCACAATGATATACTAAAAAGATTAATAAATACAAACATAGTCAATATTATAAAAAGATTGTTAAACACAACCATAAACAATAAAGTTTGAGAAATACACATATTGATAATGACATCAACAATGTTTTAATCTCCATAATGATGTCCAGTTCCACAACGAGGACGACGTCTATTACGTGCTGGATTTTGTCGTTGTGGTTGTTGCTCTTGAATTTCAAGAGGAATCTCTAGAGGATTTTCTTCTTCATGAATCCCCGAATTTTGGAAAGCAATTGAGGAACTACTTGGTTGGTTAGCATAATCCGATTGGTAAAGAGAATTCATGTAAGCATGTACTGAAACTGGAGTTGAAAAATCTACACTAAATAAGTTTGAGAAGATATCCTCTGAAGTTGCTGTAAAAGAATTTTTTTCGTCAATTGTATTTGGTTCTAGCGTCACATATTGCGGAGATAAGGAAACATATTGAGGATCGTTATTTGATGGTGTGGAAGTGATATTGGTTTCAAAAGTGGTTGTAGTCCTTGATTGTTGGTGGGCTCTTGGATCTTGGAGTAGTTGTGGTACAGATAGAAAAATGATAGAATTGGCAATGTACCATTACATGTATTCTCTTGTGTGAAATAATGGGTCTTGCATTGGATGAGTCACTAATGTCAACTCATGTCTGTTGTTCCATATGTCAATCCAATGAGCATGTTTTGTTACCCA